>JAZHYW010016608.1:0-40354 GCA_037355805.1 Ixodes ricinus
GCAAACTCACTCATGAGTGCGATCACTCACGATCACTCACGCTCACCGTCAGATTTGAGGTGATCGTGAGTGAGGCCGCGAGTCTCGAAAAATTATGAGTGTGAGTGTGAGTGTGATCGTGAGTTACGTGAACTCATGAGTTTGAGTGTGAGTGTGAGTCCTGAGAACTCATGAGCGTGAGTCTGATCGTGAGTGTGATCGTGAGTTCTGAGAACTCATGAGTGTGAGTGTGAGTGTGAGTCCTGCCAACACATTAGCGTGAGTATAATCATGAGTGTGATCGTGAGTTCTGAAAACTCTTGAGTGTGAGTTTGAGTCCTGAGTGTTTGAGTGTGAGTTCTGAGAACTGATGAGCGTGAGTGTGAGCGTGAGTTTTGAGGACTCATGAGTGTGAGTGTGAGCTTGAGCTCTAAGTGAAGTACTGATAGTCATGAGCGTGAGTTTTGAGATCTCTTGAGTGTGATTGTGAGTTTCGAGGCTCATGAGCATGAGCCTGAATCAAGACGTGAGTCTTAGGGTGGATATGAGTCCGGTGATTGCATTAGTCTGCGTGATGACGTGAGTCTGAGGACCATGGCCATGATGAGTCGCGGTGAGCGCTGGTATTATCTTAGCTGTGTTGGTCACGTGAGCTCCCGGGCTATCTTAGTGGGCGAGGAGACTCTGCTTCGCAACTACTGCGTGGGGTTCAGGGTTGGTTTGGGTGTCGCTCGCCTGCTCCTCCGCCATGTAAACGCGCTAGGACCTGTGGAGGGCGGAGGAGGAGGGAAGGGGGGTGCTTGTTCTTGCAGGCTTCTCCTTGCCAACGCCCTCTGCAATGTCTCAGCCAGCTGTGGAGGGCAGAGGGGGTATGGGGGGGGGGGGGTTCGCTTTCGTCTCTCCTCGGCGTTTGCTCTTCGCTTCACGGTAGACGGCGAGACGCCAACGGACTGATGGCGCCTCGAGGCGGCGCGGTAACGTCGGAGTTGGGGAAAAGCTCCAAACGGTTAGCGCTCCTCTCTATGTGGCATAGAAAGGCTCGTGTGGATTTCGGCTCCTGTTGCCAAGTTGGTGCCGGTGGGCATAGAATTTTATGATTGCGTCAACTATAACATTCGCACGGCTGCGATAAAATTAAGTGACTCGCATAATCCTCCATCAGCATCCAGTCGCACAAACAATTTGATCTTTCCGCGCACCTCAGCGTACCTTTCGCAAATGAGTCATCACTCAGGAAGTGCAACAAAGGCGGTGTCATGATCGATCGAAGCTTCCAGTGAGATCTTTCACATTGTGCGATATCATGCTTTTATGTGTCGTTCGGGGCCAGCCGGCAATGGCCAGGCGGCGCCACGAGAGTGCTGCATTCAGCACCACAAGCGGAGGTGTCTCTGTTATTGGGGCGGCCAGTCTGCCTGTCGGGCTGTGGCGAGCGACGGCGACCCCGATTTCAGCAGTACCCTTGAGCACGTGCGGGCCATGTCCTTGGTTCTTTTATGCGCTTTTTTAAGACCATCGGGAGCCTTGATAGGTCGAAGTGTTTAGAGCATATTTATAGAGTTGTCATTTGGACACCAGTTTGAGTTGTCTTCACCACTTATGGGGTCGCTCTATAATAATCGCCGCCCGATCGGTCTGTGCTTCGCTCGCCTCCCAGGAAGTGACACAACACAACGTGAAGGCAGCGAATGGGTTTACTGTACTTCCCGGTTGCCCGTCTTCGAGAGCCGGCAGTCCGGACCCGCCGACCCTAGTTGTCGCCCGTCGTTCATAGCTCGCAGTCGGAGTCCGTGTCCACGCCTGCGGGTCGTCCTTCCTACGCCAGCACTGCGTAGGCTAGCTGTTCCGGGCTATCACAGCTAGAGTCTCGCTGCGGAACCACTCCTGGATCGTCCTGGCTTAGGCCGGTATGGCCAGGGCTCGCCGTTTCCGCCGGTCCTGATCCGAACATCGCTGGTGGAATGCTCCGGGGATCGCCATGGGCCAGACCAGTCAGAACGGCTCTATCGTTCCTGCCCGGCCCCAGCCTCGTGCAGCACGCTCTTCCTCTTTCCTCGCCGGCTGGCCCCCGCTCGCGTCTCGCTCGACCGTCCTCTTCTTCTCCCGACGACCCCACGACACTAGAATAAAATGTGGGTAATTAGAACCAAACTCTGCATGCTAGAGAACAGTTCAGAAGCCTGGTGTAAAAAGGCGACAGGCAACAAAGTGTACGTGTGAGAACGATATTTACGCTTCGCATAAGCTTTTTCTGAAGAAAAACTTCTGCATCCTGTTTTCTGCACGCCGTCACATTTGTTCCCAGACTCTGCATTAAATTTGGTAGCCGAAACAAGCAAAAATTTGTTCTACGAAAATCCACTATTTGAAAACTCGCAGGTTTGGAAGGTATTGGCTGCGACCGCACGTGCCGAACGGCGCGCGCGGTCGCAACCAAATGCACGCCTACAACTACGAGTGCCGGAACGGGCCGACGGACATCTCGCTTGAAGACCTGATCGCCTGATTCTCGACGTCACAGCGAAGCAACAATCGGCCCGATTTTTCCTACCGTATTTCTTTATGTGGCTGTCTCAGAGACTCGTAAAACAACTTCAATAAATATGTTATTTTGACGAGTAGTCTGCAAAACGAGTTCGTCGGACCACTTTCCAAGCCTGCACATCTATTTTCGTTCACTTCAACAATTAATGTAAAATTCACTTACTTGATGCGTCGCACTGCAGTAATCCACTTTGTCGCCGTGTCGCTTCCCAAGATCTTGAAGGGAAGCGGTAAAGTTTGACGCTTGAGTCACCTTCGCGACTGTGGCAGTCTTGCACGCAGCAGTAGCGACGTTTATTGTTTGGGGAAACTCTAAGAGTAGGCGAGATGTCACAGGAACCCGGTGAGGTCATAGAGACGTGAAGTTGAGACTTACTTTTACGAAAAACGGTTCCAAAAAGGCTCCCGGCGATCCGAAATGCCACGTTCACACGTGTCTCACTCCAATGAATTTACTGGCTCATCGGGATTCGTAGAATTCGCCGTGCGCCGTGTGCCTGCTTACACTGAGAAGTAGATGACGGCGGCGCGCGGCGCCGCAACGTCGCGGCGCCTGCCCCACGGCCGCGGCCGGGTTGCCGGCGCGCCGGCTGGACGCGACTCCGAGGCGCCAATTGCCCGGGCTTCTCGGGCTTCGTGCATGACGCTGTGCTCCCCTTGCCCGTTGTTTACTCATGTTGCGTTTTTACGTTATTATGGTTGAATGCATAGGTACTAAGAGCAGTGTTGTACGGACCGGCGTTCCAAGAAACGGCGTTCCTGGAACGCGTTCCTTTAGGAGGAACAAGGAACGCCGCTGTTGCATTTTGCATGGCTGGAACTTGAACGGGAACGCGTTACATATTTACTGAAACAGAAAAAGGAACGGCGTTCTTTTTTTCGTCCGGTGGAGTAATTTTTATTTTATTTCCAACAGGGATATGTTGAAAGTACAAAAACAATATCTTTACGAAGTGCAGATTCCGTTACTGGCTACTAATCTTATGGATTATTTTGTGTGGTCCTCGCTTGCTACCAGTTTCGGGTGCAAGAGAGCTGGTGGACGATGAATTCTTTTGGTGCCCGAACTTGCGGTACAAAAAGCAAGGCTTTTAGTCATAGGAAAAGACAAAGAAAGAGTGGTTATTTAAACTCAGCTGCTTTCTTTGGTTCCACGAATCTTCATACACCCAGAAATCTAAGGCCGACTACAGCCACGTGTGAACTTCCATAACGAGACCTACAGTTATCAGCAAGATCACAGATTGCCAAACATCGGAACGCAAACTTGTATCTTCCGAACATTGTCACTTAAAAGATACACAAAAAATAACACTTTATTTCTTCTCTTGTCCCCCACCTTCAAAATGAACAACAAAGCCAACCTTACAAAGAAGTATTTGTAGTCTTTAAGACTGACCTTCCAAAAGCCCTACCCTCTCCTCCAGTCCCATGCGTCTTGTCGGACAGCAACATAGAGAAGCAACTGTTGTTAAATTCTAACAAGGGACTTTGTTCAATTGACAACGTGTGAGGTTGTAAAACGCTCGTGTCAATGTTGGGTAAAAGTACATTCGGCTCGTCTGAATCGTCCACTACAAACATGGATATGGGTAAAAGCTGAGATTTTTAACTTCTATATATCAACAATGGAAACCCTGCTTCCGCTTGTTTTCTTCTCCTGTTGCCCTTCCATGACGACATACAAACTCGTATGTTGACTACTAATGGATAGATAAAAAAAACTCTGCTTGATTTAGCTAAACATAGTAATTAGCAAAATACAAATGTAACGTATATATGTAACGATACGTTCTATTTTTTAAACTGTAACGGGAACGAGTTCCTTTTTCACATATGTAACTTGTAACAGGAACGCGTTCCAAAAATCAGAAGGAACGAGGAACGAGCTTTCGTTCCTTTTTTTTGAGGAACGTGTACAACACTGACTCAGAGTGAGGTAAGAATTTCTTGTAAAACAATAAAGAATATAATTGATAACCAACTTTTTACAATTCAATTCTAAAACACTTCTTATCGCTTGAAGGCCTATGACACATATCGCGATGATTCAAGCCCGTAATGAAATTTTACAATGGTGTAGCAGAGGGCAAGATTGGTCAGCGGGTCGTTGAAGTGCGCTACTGCGTTGAATGAATACTTGTTAACCGAACGACAGACAATCTGTCTCGAACCGATGGTTACAGAAACGCCGCGGGTTTGATAATTATGTAACATAAATTATAATATTTCTTGTGAATGTGCAACTCAATGACTAGAGAAACCGTTTGTCATAATTTCCGCGAGTTATGAAAAAATAAAAAGACCCACTCAACTTCAACTTTCCGAATGTGCTGCTAATTTCCGGGAACTAAATGAGCGAAATAATGCTAAATATTGTATTTAAAAACACCGCCCAGTTCAATTTTGATATGCGCGGACATTGTGCCCGCGTGAGGTGTTGCGGTCGCAAAGCTGTGACACTTCACGTCGTGCAAGCACGCACACTTAAAGTGACCATGAAGACGCCTTCGATATTTTATTTTACAATTGGAATAGGCTTCAGGCAGTGTTGACAAAGTCATAACCTGTACTGACGCTTGTGTGCCGAACAAATCACTTAAATAGACCCCGCTAGTATTCCTACCCGTGGCGACACCTCGAAAAGGCGAGAAGACCGATTTTCCGTGACGTTCAAGCGCTAACATCAGAGTAGGCTCGCAAAGGCCGGTTCACACATCTGCGTTCCGAGCTACAGGAACGACACGAAGGACATGCTCTCCAGGGCCAAATAAAGATACTATTGTTATTATTACAGACACCGGGACAACCGTGACACATGATTGCTTGACAAAGCTGCTCATTGCATTATCTGTCACGCTCTGTAATGCGAACAGAATCGTCCCGGTGTCATGTCGTTCGTGTTGTTTCTGTCGTTTCTGTCGCTCGGAACGCAGATGTGTGAACCGGGCTTGAGGTAATAGACCGACCTCACCGCCAGTTTCGCTACGCCTCCTCTGGCGCAATGCATTGCGGGAACTGCGTAGTCTTTCCGCACGAGGGTCAACGCCGCTGTAGGCTTGCGCGTGTCGATCACGAGCCGTCTCATGCACTACCGCTGCCTCCTGTGAAGTACAACTATGGCTGCGTCACGCACGCTCCAGACGGTTGGTGAGATCGGTCTACTGGTCAAAGCGAACGGCGAGCTCTCGTTTTCTTTCTTTGTCGGGAGGTGTTTACAGATATTGCGTTTTCCTGGTTGATAGCAATAAACTATTGATATGTCGGACCTGAAATGTTCACTACAGTACACACGGATGAGCACTGTTGAATACTATATAAATAGGATTACGCTTTCAGCGAGAGCTCGAGCACGTAGAATCGGTCAGCTGCCCAATGGCAAAGAAGACGACGTAGACGATAGATCTCCGCCAGCTCCGACTCTACAAGCTACAACAATGTAAATACCTCGTTCATCGACTCTTAAAGACTACTGAAACCGACAGGTTAACCTCTACGTCACTACCTTTTTCGGAACACTTGTTAGACGAGAATGCAAAACGTGTTTTTCGGAGTTTATTGTTTAGCAAATATTTGGTGTTTATCGGAGTTTGCTGTTCGAAAATCCCCAATTCTGCCGAAATTCGAGATCAATTCGCAGTGTTTCCTATTAAAGATAATGAATAGCAACCGGATGCAAACGTATGGCAGATCAAAACTAACACGCGCTTGTATCAATTAAGATGTCTGCAGTTGTATTTGGCGCTTCGGTGTCATGGACAATACTGATTGGTCCTCACGAGAAATGTCGCACGACAAGTGTGGCTTCGATGAACGTCGATACCTTAACATCAATAAACTGTCAGAGGTAGCCGCTAGGAAGCTCGTAGTCATCCCATCAATGCTATCCCGCGGCCGACGCAGGTGGTGTGGACAAGATGTAATAGAGAAGTTTCAACTGCCACTCTTCCCTATGTTATACAATCTCTATGGTGCGCATAGCTGTTCACTGGTGACCCTCGAAACATAGCCTCTCCTTCTCTAATCGCATGGTCCAAACTGGAAACCAAGAGTGTGCTTTTGTCGTAACACGAATGGTACGACTGACCTGTTTCCCCGAACCAACCCTGACGAGAGCAAGCCGTACGATCCGCTTGACAACGGTCCGAGGCTTAGAGATAATTATGGTGTCATTTATCACCAGGATCATTTATCGTGCACTGCTAAATTGTAAAGACAGCAAATACGGTTTCGTTGCTGATATATGCGGAAGATGGAGGCGAGGATAGTATGTGACGCATAACACTTCGAAGTTTATCGGATAAATCCGAATCGCGAAATGTCACTGGCGGGCGTATTTCGGAGCCAGTTTATCGACTTGACTCCGAAAACACGGAGCCTAACTGGCTATACGTCACTACTCGTTTCGGAACGCTCGCAAGACGAGAATGCAAAACGTCAGTTTTATGCATATCGCGGCATTACTGGGCACAAAATAAGCCTCACATGATTCTACAAAAACATGAGCCTAGGTATACTAGGCCACCACTGCGTCGAGAAACACCCCTTTTAGAAAAAGTTTGTAACGATTCAGCATCTCGCGAGCTTCGAGTGTGCACGCAGCTAAAAGCACGACTGAAAGCAACGAATGCGTCTGGCCGTCTGGCTGCCGAGCGCCGAGCCTCAGCTTCATAGAGCACGCTCCTTACGTAAACAAATATCCGCTAGACAGGCCGAGCACGCGCCCAAACGGCCAAACGTATCCAAAAGGCCGCCACGCCGCACGCACCACTCCAGCAACGTAAGCGCACAGCGCACTGCGTACAAAGAGTGAGGAGCATTTGCGCTTGCGCCACCTGCGCCCTGTCCGTAGCGGACACCGTAGTGCGCTGCGAACACGCGAAGAACGCGAGACGTCAAGAAGCCAACGCCGCGTCGATGAAAGAGAGAGAAAGGAGAAATGTCGTCTAGACGTCCGAGTAAAAAAAAAAAAGTGTCGACGAAATGTAGCAAGCTTTGTCGAGCATCGAATGTCGAACAAACGATCTGCGGATGACACATCGATGAAAC
The DNA here is from genome assembly GCA_037355805.1 of Ixodes ricinus. NCBI lineage: Eukaryota > Metazoa > Arthropoda > Arachnida > Ixodida > Ixodidae > Ixodes > Ixodes ricinus. The sequence continues at coordinate 7,573 of JAZHYW010016608.1, forward strand.
AAATGTCGAAGAAACAATCTGCCGATGAAACATCGCAGTGTCGATGAAACGATCTGTCTATGAAACATTGTTCGACGAACTGATTGCCCATTATAGAACTGCGCGCCAAGAATGACGCGGCTTGCCACATGAAAAGTGGCGCGCCCTATGTGATCGAGAGCGCGACAAAGAGCACACGGGGACGACCCCAAACCCTCAAACCACTCCAAACCAAACCAAGCAAAGCCATGCCAAACCAATCCAAACGAAACCAATTCAAGGACGGCTGCATGTATCAAGATAATAAATGCTGACAGTATTTGATAAAGGCCGAGATGACTGAAAAACAATGCCGGCCGATGATTCCTTAAATCGCAGCCTACTCCGGCAAGCACGGTCGATCAACAAAAGCAGAAGCAACTCGAGTGAGAAGGAAAACTCGGCCTCCGCGGCCTCTGCTCATAGAATAGCATACGACTGACGGACACCACTGCCAACAGGGATTATGGTGAGATTTCAAACCAGAGGTACGTCACGTGAAACCACCCTACCTAATATTAACGCCCTCCCAAAACAGAAAAAAAAATTGGTCGATGCATATGTTTACTATATCTATATGCTGCATAAACTTCCGTAGAAGTACGTGTGGGTGGCACAAAAAAAACGAAACGGGGGTGATATATGTAGTAATCGTTTATTTGTGTACAAATGAGCGAGGTATGCACAGCGAGGCGATGCTCTAATCACTGCGACGTTGTATGTGTAACCTGTCGGAAGGCGCGTTTGTGTTTTACCGCCGCCCTTGTCAGCAGGCGAAAGTTCAACACACCCACTTTCGTCAGCTTGCATTTAGTTTCTTTCGTAATTAATCCAGGTTAACGAAATTTGGTAGAAATGTGCGGAGCATAAACATAAACATAGTACATTTCTTTCAAATTGGATAAGCGGTTCAGAAGTTCACTGTTTTGGGGTAGTTTCCCCGCCGCACGACTCACGCGAAGACAAACCAACGGCTTGCGAGAAACAAAAGAAAAACACGAAGAAAGCAACCTGTAAGCATGATGAAATGTGAGTGTGAGGACCTGTGAGTGTGATGAGCGTGAAGACCTGTGTGAGTGTGAGGACCGTGAGGAGCTGTGAGTGTGAGGACCTGTGAGTGTAGCCGTGATGACCTGTGAGTGTGAGGACCGTGAGGACCTGTGAGTGTGATGAGCATGATGACCTGTGAGTGTGAGGACCGTGAGGAGCTGTGAGTGTGAGTGCCGTGAGGACCGTGATGACCTGTGAGTGTGATGAGCATGATGACCTGTGAGTGTGAGGACCGTGAGGACCTGTGAGTGTGATGACCTGTGAGTCTGATGACCTGTGAGTCTGATGGATTCGTGATGACCTGTGAGCGTGATGACCGTGATGATCTGTGAGCGTGACGACCGTGATGATGACGGCGAGTGAGTTTTGGTTTTGTGTTGAACCGTGAGGGTGAGTCCGGGTGATGACCCTATTTTGAATAAATCGTGATCGTGAGCGGGCGTGAGTTCTGATTGAGGAAAAAATGGTGATCGTGAGTTTGAGTGAGGACAGCTTAAAATGCCGACCTATGTCTGAGGAGTGCATACAAGCTTCGCCATTCGCTTTCATCCTTCTCATCTTTGCCGTGTTTAGTTGTGTCGTGTTCTGCGGAAAAGTTTACCCAATTACCTTTTCTTACAGTATATTTGTGCAACATCAATCGATGTTCAATTTAATCTGACGGATGCTCTACACGCTACAGTTGGCATTATCGTAATTATTATCCACCTCGCTTTCACATTTGCATTAATTGCATTTTCATCATAACATTAAAATTCAGTCCGTCCACCACTTCTGCTGTTTGGGTGGTGGCAGTTGATGAAACCCGTTTGCTCTACTGACGTCTAATTCCTGGTTAGCTCAGTTGGTAGAGCGCTCCACTGGAAATGGAGAGGTCCCTGGTTCGATACCAAGACCTGGCGGATTTTTTCGGTCGCGCACCTGCAGTCACCTAGATTTGTTTGGAGATCTGTGTTTATCCTTTGCCCCCGTTTTCCCCCTTCTCCAAAGATTTTTAATATGATTATTATGGTAATTATTGTTAAGCTCGCTTGCATTATTGCATTATCGTCAAAGTAATTAGCCTGCTAAATTTAGCTCTAAAGTACGTTGCGTTACATGTCTTTGCTGATTCCCCCTCTCCCCTCTCTGCACCGAGAAAAAAGCATGATCGTAGCGGAAGCCGGGAATTCGCTTATTTTTACGGCCTTTTTTTTCTAATGAGACATGATTCAGCACTGTTTAAATTTATTCTCATCGTGTTTCTAGATAAAGGTTCAGGTTCAAGAATATTCTATTTGCCCTGAAATGTTTTTTGTATACCTAGGTGCGATATGGCTTTCTTGTACATACCTTTTCCAACCTTCTAGTACGGGGTCAGCAGCTCAAAGCAGTTTCATGGGGTCCCCGGCATGACACCAGAAAAAGTTCCCTGTTGACATTGTCCGGCAAAGTACGTGTCCATTTTTTTTTTTTTGCTTTTCTTACCTGCTTTTTATTTCCGTGACTTTCTAACCGGCCCTGTCCGTGTCGGCTTCGTGAAGACTCGGCTCGCCGCTGCAAAGGTGTGTCAACCTCTGTTCTAGAACAGGTGATAGTGTTCATTCGTTATAGGGTACCGGAACAAAACGTCCCCGGAATAAATGTCTCTGGAAAAAAAAGGCCCCGGAAGAAATGGTCCCCAGTGGAAAGTGAAACAAATGGTTCCAACGGGCAAGGAGTAGAAATATTTCCCCCGGAACGCATTTGGAAAAGAGAGGTGCTAGTAACGTCGCAAACTTGAGTCCCAACACAGTAAATGCATTCTGGTATGAAGTGCAGTAATTTTGTTTTTGTAATGAAAAGAAGCAGGGAGATGCACTTGAATACACCGGCGTGAAACTTGAAATGGAAGGTTTGGAAGCATTGCCGGTCATAGACATGACCCATCCGATAGTGTGGATGGTCATCAACGCCATACGCTCAGAGGAATCGACCGTGACCATAAGGGTAGCCTAAGTCCCAGTCGGCGCTCCTCCCAAGTGAAGAAGCAAGTCAGCGCTGGTCGGAAAGGAACGCCGTCTCACGTACCTCTTTTAGGAGTATCACATGCCACTGAGATGATAACAGTTGAGGTCTTCCTGCTGGCAGTCGGCCATACCATTCGATCCTAACGTTTCTGCATGTACTTAGATTGTTCACGTCGGTGTGTTGAACTGCATCTCCCAGTTTTGTTCTGTTTCAAATTAAATAAACGGACAGAACTTCGAACTCTTATACGATTACAGTTTGGTCAGAACTTGGCGAGGTTATTATTCCCCATTTCAAGATGGTTTCTGTAGGTAACATTTTTTATTTACCCGTTGCGACCATTTTTTCCGACTTCCCACTCGGAGACATTTCTTGCGGAACCATTTATCCCGGGGACATTTTTTTCGGTTATATTTTTTTTACACGATAGGAGTTCTGGTAACAGGTCTGCTCGTCACAGCTTAATATTGGCCAATGTAGTAATAAGCGTGTTTCAGGGATTCGGATTTATCCTAGAAACCCTAAATTTCGAGGTCACGAAAAAAACAAAACGACATCGTTTTATACAAATATATTTTTTAACTGCACAGGGCTCAGGGGTTTAGCTGAGGAGAGTCCAGTTTAGTTTTCTTTGGAGTCTCGGTCCACTAACAAAAGTTGGGTTTATCTTTTAGCTCGTAAAGGTTGTTTAGGACAACGAGTTATGATCACGACAAAAAACATTGCTTTTGATTTGTAGTTTGAACCGTGCTATTTGTGTGCTTCTTAGTGAAAGGAAAAATAGTGCTTTTATAATTGTGATAGCTATAACCCCGTATATTTAATGACGGGGGAGGGCAGCTAAAGCTCACGTGCTTCCCAGTCACTACGTACAGGAGCTTAGCTATTTCTAAATACCGACAGTTACTGAGGCAATACTCATTCGCAATATTTTTCGTCGGATAGTTAGCATGGTCAACGACAAGGTCGCCAATGTCCAAAGCAGCTGCCTAAATATTATTCATTACAGGAGAGGTATGATGAATTTAGGGAAAGTTTATATCACAGTAAAATGAAACTTAAAATTTGGGATAATTATGTATACAACAGATATAAACTCCCGTAAGCAACCGTGTTTTCACAGGAAAACAAATTCTGAAAAACATCCTACGAATTTCACGAGAAATAAACTCCAAAAGCTCAGAATCTCAGTGTTACGGTGATTTGTCATGGAAGCAGCCCGTCGTAGTTATCCCTAGATATGTTTTGTTCTAATTTGGGTAAACCTGGCAAGGCCCAAACGAGGTAAGCATGCTTGAATCTGGTGAGTCAGAGGCGTGGAAAGTTTGATCAAAGTTGACATCCAGGAGTACAACAAACACCGGGATTGGTCCAAATACGCCAACTTAATTAAGCATTGACCTGTCTGCACCCTGACAAGGGCCGACCGGCAACCGTGGTGTCTTTGACCTTTACCTGGGGAATACCTGTCCACTGCCCAAGCATGGTGAGTTTAGCAGTCCTCTATCAATCGGCTTCAAGACATCGCGCTTTGATGTTTTGACGAGGGCTTTCACACCATCGAAGCTTCTGAGGAGACGTGACTCTCTCAAATATATATATATATATATATCCACCGATACATTTCCGCATGCTCCTCGTTGTTTCCTCACTTGACATTCGAAACAGTTTGATTCGATAAAAGCACACACTATAACGTATCTCCTGGTCTAGGGGTAAATATTGATTTGGGAATAGTCCAGGTATGCATTTATTCAAATTGACTTGGATTTTGGATGTTATGCATTGATCCTCGCTTGGAATCGGAAATAAAAACATTACGGGAAAACGCACTTATTTATGTAGCTCAAAATCGAACGTAAATATTGACTAACTCTTTTTTTATTTTGCAATTGAACTCTGGTTGCTGAAGTCTGGAGAACAATCATCCTCGGTTTGCTGCCGTCTGCCTGACGAAAGAAGACCGGGACAGCATGGAATTTCAGTGCCAGTCATTCCCTGAAGAGCTTCGGTGGGACGATGTCGAAGTACATCGAATATTTTAAGCAACCTAGAGAGAGGTCCCCAACCGCGACAAGGAGCATTCGTCAAGGCTGCAGGACTCCTGGAGGCTTTACTGTTCTATACGATTGGTCTTTGGACGAAGACTTCTTTGCAGCGACACCGCCGATTTCGCCGGAGAGGTGCAGTCGCGGAGTCTGCAGGGGCCCCAACATGCGGGACGCTCTGCGAGATGAGGACAGTGACGTCACAGCGGCCACCGGAGGGAGGGGAGAGCGATTTGGGATAGTATTGCTCGGTTGTATTCGCTTGGAAATAGGCTGGTACTAAACGATTCTTGCAAAGTTACGTCGAAAAATTATGATCATACGAGTTACTGTGGGGCTTACTATGAGATGTACAGGATGTCACAAAATAAATTTACAGGGTTTTTTTTACCGCCAAAATAAACTAGGTATCGCTGAACGCTCATTCTGCGCCCAAGGGTAGCGCTAGAGGTCACAATCAGATGCCAAAGTTTCAGCTAGATCCGATAACTTAATCAAAAGTTATAAATGATTTTCTGAAAATTTCAATGGGAAAATGGCGGCTGAGGGAGTTTTTGAATACATGGGGATCTATGGCACCAGAAACGGGAAATGGTCAAAAATGGGCTTTATTTTCCAACCGAAATTTTTAGAAAATCACTTATAACTTTTGAATGAGTTATCGGATCGGGCTGAAACTTCGGCATCTCGTTGTGACCTCTAGCGCTACCTTTGGGCGGAGAATGAGCGTTCGACGATGCCTACCCATTTTGTTCTTAGCCCGAGACTGAGGCAGGAAAAAGAGGAAAGTTTCAAAGTAGAAGAAAAATGAACAGTCGAGGACACGTCTCTAACACAGCTAAAGACAAGTTTATTTGGTCACCCTCTTATATACACTCCACGAACTTCACCAGAGAACCGTCTAGCCCTTTTCGACCTCCAAAGCCAAAATATAACAAAGGTCTTATCCCTTTCCACCACAATTGTCAAACGACCTTGAACTTCTTGACGTTTTCCACAAAACAACACACTCTAACTCCCCGGAAGACAATTGACCGAACCTTCGCGCACATAGCACACCCTCCCCCTCTACTCTCCGGCCCACAATCCTAAAGCATCCTGGCAACAAAAGATTCCAATCCACCTGATCCCCACCCGAAGACACAAAGGGGAAAGCACTTACACCCTTTCACATTCAACAACCACTTTACAAAACTCTTAAATCCGCAAGAATGTTTTTGCACTGCTGCTAAGTTGTAACGACACCTGACTAATGCAGTTGCCCATTGATTTCATCCTTATTGTTTCTTTAACAACCCTTTTGATGTCGTTTAACTCCCTGTGTATTATCTCTGTTTCAGACCAGCATAGTATACAATTATTACATTCCTGAACATGTTTCCCTATTTCCGAATCAGCCACGTTGTTTTTTACATTTTTTATTTTAGTTTATTTTTGCAATAGAAAAAACCATATAAATATATTTTTTTGGTGACACCCTGTAGTCTACGTCGGTGGTTGGTAGGTTGTGTCGAGCCTTTATATTAAGATGTTCGATCTAACTAATTTTTTTTGTGAATATATCCCATTCCATTAAATTTGTCCTCCTGAATGTCGGCCGTTTTTTGCAAATTTCTACGTCTCCAAATTGACATTAGCGGCCTGCGGCATGACCGGAAGTGTCGGTTAGCTCTGTATTTCTGCCAGCTTGCCAGTGACATGAACCTCCGCTTCCTAGAACCATCAAGTGAACACTAGTTTTTGAAGTTTTAATTATGAGTTTCGTTGTAGTTCTTGGCATCCTAGACTATCTTTTTTCGGAGTACAAAGTGCTTTTTTGAGCTCCACTGCTAAAAAAAAAAACGTTCAGACTGTATTTTTCTTTACCATCAGTGCGTCTGAGTATTCCTGTAATGCACTCGCACAGTGGAGTACATGATTGGACCACTACAACAGGTTCTTCTTGTAGTATCGGCTTTGCTTAAAGTTATGGTGAAGTGTAATGCTCTTCGCACGACCTCGTGTCAGTGGAACGGAAGCTGCTACTCGCGCGACACAACGATCATGCCATCTGGCTCAAATCTCCGCAAAGAGCACTTTCGTTCGGCCCTCGTGGATGTGAGCCTGTTGCATTCGATGTCGATATGCCCGGGAAGATTAGCGCAAGGTTACGCACGGAAGCCGCATCTCTTGGACAGGCGGCTCGCGATTGGCTGAGGCTCGCCCGTCGTCACGCCGCCGGTGTCTGCGCTGAATTCTGTGCTCCAGATTTTTCCGTTCAGAAAGGGGCGTGGCATGAACTTCGATCAGATTTGTAGTAGGGAAATAGACGCCGCAAAAGCATAATTTTTTATTTCTGGAATGCTAAGATCCCGTAAAATGAGTTATCACCAAGAACAGACGATCTCAGAAACGTCTTCAGTGCACCTTTAAGAAGGTAAATTTCAAGGCTGTATTAAATCATATTGACATGAGTTTGATTGGCCAAGTGTGCATGCACTCTGCTTGTTGCAATCAAACCCGTGCAAGTGACGCATATGGACACTACTTGTGTGGCATTGTGGGAGGCGATACGAGTTGTTTTTGGATGGCCATTTATTGCGTACCTGTCTGGAAAATCATAATATAGCCAAGTCATGTCGGTGCTCGCATCCCGACGCAACGATTATACGATTATACTGATCCGGGCGCGCGGAGGGGCGGTAAGTTGTGCTATTCCTGGTCAGCTTTGTCTGTGCTTCATTGCGGGTTGAAACGAAGTACACTGTATCAATTTGTGATGCTGTATTTTTGTTTTGTTTATTGGTAGGCTGGCCAGCAGACGCACTCGCTTACGGGCTTTTGTTTTTCTGCTTCGACTCACCCGCCACCGTGGAGATTGCTTGTACTTCCGCCACTAAATAATATTAAGTACAAAGAAGGGCGTCGCAAAACAGGCAGAAAATGAACAACAAAAACACATGCTTGTACCACTGAGCGATTCTCTGAGCATAGCCGAATCACACTTCGATGAGCCCTCGTTTTCGGTGCGAAAACACTTGTCGGAGTTGAAATGTTCAACGGGACGAATTTAAAGGACGACTGTCTTTGAAGCACCTTATCTGTCTAGTGTTTGTTTTCTCTTCTTCTGTCGCCTTTTTGGGATGGCGCGTGGCCTGCTGTGCAGGCCGGGCTTGCCGTTGGGCTCCCCTCAGCCTATGTCGCCACAGAGGTCCCCCCCTGGTGTCCTGGGGATAGAGGCTGAAGCAGGATACGAATTAGACAGTAAGAAGAAAGAGGGAAAAAAGATATGCATATATGTCTGTCGCGGTGGAGGCTCACGTGTCTTCAAGAGCAGCGGTCTTGGAGTGAGACGTAGTGAGAAATTGTCTTTGTCTCGCGGATAACTGTTGTAGCAGAACCATACATTCAATCTTAAGGGTGTGTCCAGAGATTCGTGCATGCGGGGAAACTCTGAGTGCTACGAAGTTGGGGCCCACGTTACCTTCTTAGGTTGGTTGGAAGTGGTAGGTTTCAGGTGACTCAGGTCCTGAAAGTATAACGGTAACCAGTTCAAAACAGTTCACGGTATTTGTTTTTACAAAATGAGTACTCGAGAAGTAAAAATTGGCAGGCTGTATTTTTATGTAATGATCAAATTGTCATATACTCAATATACCTATTGCTATATTACCCAAGAATCAAGGAGAATGCAGGGATTGGCTTTCCACGCGCCGCACGTGCTGGCGTCAGCAGTAGTAACTTTTCTAAAGCAAATACCTAAAACAAAAGGCATCTGGCACGCGCGTTCGTCAACGCTTTATTTTGGATATTTATTTCGAATCTCTTATACGGGGAAGGCGTGCGCGTGTGGCGCGTTGAACACCGATCAATGCATTTTCCTTGATGCTTGGGTAATATACATAGCCGTATATGTAGAGAGTTTGGCCATTCGTTGGGAAGTATAGGAGACAAATTGAGGAGGCGCCATTGGCCGAAAGCGGGCTGGGCGTGCTCCAGGGCGTCTTCAGAAATTCGAATGTGACCAACCAGAAGCCGGAAATAATACCCTGGTGGTGGTCGCGAGAAACAAACCTGATAAGTGCATCGGAGTAGCTCTCGGTGACTGAAAATATGGTACACGTGATGTTTCAATCACGCTCATCCAAAATGATGGTGGAAGAGTGCGACTAGCGGAACGATCGATATAATCCTTACGCCAAGCGCCGAGGGCCGGGAATCTGCCGTCCGAGCGGTCACACTCTGTCTGAGCAAAACAGAGTTGAGCGGCGCATTCGTTTCTTACATCTTTCTGCATGATCATGATCGAAACAGCACGTGCACCCTATTTTCAACCACGAAGAGTTACTACACTTCACTCTTATGCGCTTATTAAAACCTTATACGAACATATACCTTTGATCAGAACTGTTTCTCGCTATTACCGCTAGGGGATTCTTTTCGGCTTCTGGTTGGCCAAGAAAGTATGCCAAGCTCTCTTTCCGAGTCTGGTGCACGCCCTGGTTTTGCCCGCGCCTCCCATTGACCAAACTCTCTCTATACACGGCTCTGGTAATGTAGCGATAGGTCTATTGCAATATATAAAAAATTGTCGGTTTTCGTGGCGCTTTTGTATGGCACTACAATTAATCATGTGTCACGTGGTCACGTGACGTCACGGTGTCAAGATATGCTGTCCAATAATGTCACGTCACGTGGCCTTGTGACGTAGTCGCGTGACTCACCCGGTCAAGTCGACTTAAATTGAGTACGTCATTATAGACCCTTGCAACTCAAGAAGGTAGAGCGAGATAGAAGAAGGCCGGAGAGGAGGAAGCAGGCGGAACGCTGGAGAGAAAAGGAGGAGGTTTCCCCTCTCTTCTCTAGCCTTCCGTCTGCTTCTTCCTCCCCGGCCTTCCTTTCCCTCGCCCTACCCTCTTGAGTTGGAACGGATTATAGATGCATTAGCGTTCTTCACACCGTGACGTCACTTGCCATCACGACCTCTCACCGCGAGTCACGTGACATCGTGACGTACTCGATTGTCATGAGCCCGAGTTGAGTGCTCGGGCTCTTGACAAGCAGCATCCCCAAACATTGGTGTTGGCTCGTGTCCAATCAAATATGAGAATAGCCGAACTCTAACACTGGCGGTATACAATTAGTGTCAGATCACATCGCCGCTTGCTTTAATAGCGAGTTGAGGAGGTGGAAGCTAATTCTTTCCTTTACTTTTTTTGTGTCTTCCATTGAGCGGAGAGAAAAACTAGTGGGTGTTTTTGCAAGCTATCAACGTCAGGGATTAGCTCTTAGTGGTATTTACTGAGAGTACAAACATTGTTGCATGAACCCTTTGACATATACACATCATTGAGGCAGCCAAACATGTTTTCGTCGTTGCTGAACTGCCTCATGAAAGTTGTCGCCGAGAATAGAAGGATTGAAAGGACTAAATGTGGCTTATTAATCTGACGATAAATAAAACTACAAATCTGTACGGCAGGGATACCTGAAAAGAAAGATTCTAGTGACCTTAGAAAAGGCCGCTCAGATTAAAGCAGTTTCGTTTAAACTTCACAGTTTTTGGGTGCAAAATAAAATAAATGGAGGATCACTTTTATCGAATGACACAAATACACTCTAAGAAATACGGGGTGTATAGGAGTACACCCCTTGTTTCATATGTAACACCCCAGAACTACATTTCGACGTTGTGTCCCCTGACGTCGAGCCGGCGATACCAACGTTTACAAGCGCCTTGATAGCGGTTGGATATAATGTATTAAATAGCTAATGTGCGTATCAAAGACTAGAAAAAAAAACAATGAAATTTTTCAGCAGGGCCAAGAAAACCTTGATTGTCTTACTGTAGACTCTAATGCGAACATTAGCTATTTTTATAAGTTGTATCGGTAGACTATCAAACCGCTCTTTAAAGTTGGTACGCCAGCAGAATAATTGTAGATTTGGAACCCCCCAGGCAGCACACCATTTTTGACCCCCGTTGGCCCAATGTTGGCAAAAAAATGGTTCTAATATTGGTCTGACGTTGGCATCTTCGAAAACGCCACCCGATCCAATGGTGGTCCAACATTGGTACCAATGTTGGACCACTGGTTTGCCAACGTTCTAGCCCACGTTGGACCAACTTGGTTTGCGCTTTTTTTTCAATATTGGCATAGAGGCTTCACCGTTGGCTGAACCAATATTGGCATCCAGCGCCTTACACACTGGCTCTTCCGACATTGGCTTAAATATTAGCTATTCCAATATTGGCATCCAGTCTAATACACTGGCTATTTTTTGCATCTATTGTCTATGACATTATTGGATGCCATTTTTCAGTCACTGTTCTAACCAGTGTCACAAAAACAGTGCAGAGAACCAAGCAAATCCCTTGCCCTTTTTCCACAAGCACTGTTTTCTTTTCTGATACTAAATCTAATAAATGCAGCAATTTTACCATATTTGGACACTTTAGAGATCATTAAAGCATGCAAATGAATTGTTCATAACGTTTGACAGTTCATAATTTATTTAAATCAAATAAAAATATTTAAAAACATTGTGCAACCAGTGGGGCCTAGGCAGACTCGGCGGCAGGCTCGGTAGTGGACAGGGCAGAAGGCTGGGCGAAGAGCTGGGCAAAGGGATTTCACGCAGGAGCCTCGCCACAGGATTCTGAAAGAGACAGAAGCGGGGGTATGGACTCAGGTGAAGGGTTTCAGAGGCTTTCCGTTCTCTCTTACGCTTGTCAATAATGAATATCAAAACAAAACATAGCTTCATTATTAATCGCCGCCTTTTAATTAACTATTCGATTAATCGGCTCAGTTGCTCTGCAAGTATAAAATCTCGGAAAGCCTACCGACTTTTTATGTTTACTTTTCCATATTATAAACTTTCTTTTCCAGTGGACTATATTTCGGTATTTTGTATGTAAAAAACTTAGTACTGCCCTCTAAAATAAATAGATGCGCAGGCAAGACACCGGGGCCGACTTGCTGGAATCAGTGTTTCAGCTTAGACTGGGTGAAGGAAAGCACTGTAAACGCTGGGAGCGCGCGAGCGTCTTCAGTCGAGGTTTGAGTCCCGTTCAGCTCGTACGCTGGCTTTGACCGTGCTTCGTCCCCCCCCCCAGCCCCCGTCTCAGCTGAGACGCTGTTTCTAGAAAGACGGCCCAGGCGTTTACTATTCGCAACTTTCACGGCCTATAGGGGGCGCACTGGGGCCTATCAAAATGGCTGTCATCTGGATGATCGTCGTAGAACAGCGGTACGAGGATGGGTCTGCGACGCGTAAGTAATTTTGGATTTTTTACTATATACGAGGCAGTATTAGAGCCTTGCATTATTTTTTTCACGCCAGGAAAGGTGTAGGCAAGGTCATTTATTATGAGGTCGATCATCCAGGGAGCTAGGGAGGGCGATTCTCACACGCGCAGTACCACCATCGCTGAAAGTTGCGAGTTGTGTTGTTCGTCCGACTTGTCCTTACTCCAGAGCTCGATCGATCTAGATTAAAATATTTATAGTGGTTTAAAAAATAAATCAAATAGCACGTAGGTTATTTAATAATTTGCTTAAAACTCCACTCTTGCAACAACATGGCGTCCACTCAACCTTTCATCTAGCTTTAAGAAGTCATAAGACACCACGGACAGCACATCGTCCGACTTTCAACACACGATGAATCGCCGACGCTCGCTGACAGAAGGTTGCGACGCTGCGCGAACAATTTCGGAAAGATGCTGCGTAGGATACGCCGGGCGCAACGGCCTCGCGACCGTTCGAAGGGCAAAGGATTCGCGACGACAAAGTAGCGTCTTCCAACTTCAGTAAGCTAACGGGGCTCGAGAGTACCACGCTCACATTTCCGCAGAGCGAGCGCGGCCGGCCAGATGGAGGCGCAGTATGCTCTCGCGTCGCGATTGCTACGTCGTTGCTCTGCCTACACTGATGACATGTGCACTGGCAGTCGAAGCAGCCCTCTCGAGACTTCATTCGAGTCCAACAGACGACTTTCTAGCGCGATAGACTCTCGTAAAACTGAGAGTAGAAGTCACTTCGGTTGGCGGCGTAAGCGGCGGCTTTATGTTTGTTGACACCTGCGTCGACAATGACAAATATGCACAGAAACATTAAATATAAAAAATAGAGCACGCAGAAATAAATACGAACATGGCAGGGGCACGGACAAAGTAGAAGACGTTAACGCTACGTAATTCATATACATACAAAATACACTGGAAAAGACAAAAATAATTAAATCTAAAAAACGGAATTAAGTTTTCAACGCCGAGGTAAGGCAAGGCGAAGGGAGAGCAGCCGGCAAAAAAACCGCAATAGTCCTTTAGGCAGCTAAGGACGTATTTGTGATCGCGGTTATAAAGCACAGGGCGACGTACGCCCCATGAAGTTGGCTAAATAAAATTCTCGCCCCGAGCGAGCGCGTGAATGACTCTTTTCCACTTTCCTACCTCTGCAATGCAAAAAAAAGGGTCGCGGGTTTATAGCCTAGGCGACACAAATATCGATAAGCCATTGGCTATGGCAGTGCAATATTGACCAGCCTATACCATGACATCACCAATATTGGAAAACTCTTGGCTTTGACAGTTTAATATTCACCAGCTTAAGCCAGCGTATATTCAATATCGGAAAGCCATTGGCTCTGACAGTCCAATATTGTACAGGTTATGCCGGCGTATATCCAATATTGGAAAGCTATTGGCTTTGACAGTCCAATATTGGACAGCTTATGCCGGCGTATAGCCAATATCAGAAAGCCAGTGGCTCCAACAGTCCAATATTGGACAGCTTATGCCGGCGTATATCCAATATTGGAAAGTTATTGGCTTTGAGAGTCCAATGTTGACCAGCCTATGCCAACGTATCAACAATATTGGATGTTAAAGTGCCAGCTGAACGTTTTAAGGACACACACACAGAGACGAACAAAAAGGCAGACACACCGCTGGACTAGCAACTATTGTAATGAAATCTTCTTTCTCTTTAGTCTACATATTGCGCTAAACGGATTCTTCCTCTTCTTCTATATCTGAACCTTCGTCTCCCACTCTTCCTCTTCTTTCATGTGCCTGTCAAGTGTGCGGCTCTTCGCAGGTATACCAGTTCCTTCTGGTGCAGCGCGATTGACGGTGCACTCACGCAATCAATCAATCGTCAATCGCGCTGCACCAGAAGGAACTGGTATACCTGCGAAGAGCCGCACACTTGACAGGCACATGAAAGAAGAGGAGGAGTGGAAGACGAAGGTTCAGATATAGAAGAAGAGGAAGAATATGTTTAGCGCAATATATAGCCTAAAGAGAAAGAAGATTTCATTAAAATAGTTGCTAGTCCAGCGGTGTGTCTGCCTTTTTGTTCGTCTCTGTGTGTGTCCTTAAAACGTTCAGCTGGCACTTTAACAAGCATGATTCAACTAGCTCAGCTTCAAGCCGTCACCAATATTGGAAAACCATTGGCTTTGATAGTCCATTATTGTCCAATGTGATTCCAATATTGAAAAACATATGGCTCATTGGGCCATTGTTGGGCCATTCTTTGCCACATCAAATCCAATGTTGGCCCAATATGGTGTGCTGCTTGGGCCTAGAGCCCTTAAATGAGCTGGGCTTAGAGGATCGGCACTCCGTTCCCCCACATTTTTGTGGGCGCCGCCACTTTGGCTCGTACGCAGAGCAGACGCAACTGCCGATCGTCATGATTCAAAGTGCGACTTCGTCAGCGTTAGATTCTGTGTTAGGAAGGTCATGTGATATTGCTTTGCTCTGTCGCGAACTGTTTAAACATCTATGGAAGGCGGAAAAGCCTTTGTTGGGATTTCAGATGAAGCTTCAGATAACTGGCAACCATGATTTTAAGACACAATATGGCCAAAGGTCGTTACTATGAAGCGTAGCTTATTTAGTGGCACTAGGCACCCCCATACGAAGGAGGGAATCCCTCGGAAATAAAAAAGTATTCTCTGGAGGAGCATCGTAAAATGAAAGAGAGGGGGGGGGGTAAAAATATACTGTGTCGTAAAGGTTCCCCTGCTCCGGAGGGATCGGTGGCCGAGTGCGTTAGCGCCCACCATCTCGGAGTACGTGGAGCGAAAGATCGTGCTGCACAACCCAGGGATCCTTGGTTCAATCCCCACCCCTGCCCGTTTCGATCTGGATGAGCATCGTACCGGCGTGCGGTCGTGTATCACTACTGGGTGGTGCACGTTAAAGACCCCGAAATAGCGGTTGGACTGCACTGTCTAAATTGCTCATCTACAGCTGAGACACCAGACGCTCACTGAGGCAGGCTAACTTCCGGCTGTATAAACATACACACAATAACCTTTTTTTCCTGTGCTCCACATCTTGGTCGCAGACCAGACAGCGTGATCCCGCAAAGCTACTTCGTTTGCAAAATCCCTCCTGCCAGAAAGCGCGTTTCCGTGGTGCCAGACGCTCGCGCCCTTCCTTAAGACGCTACACCAAGAAAGAATAATTTTTGTTCCGCCCAGAAGCAGTGAGTAAATATTCAAGGATATGAAATCAAGATATCTCTCAAGAAAAGACAAAAAAATATTAAAGTTACCAGCTGGCGGTCGATACATAACAGAAAGCAGCTGACGTCCGTGTTTCACAGTTACGATTTCATAGTCGTCTGTAATTTCGGTAAAGTCATCGAGTATTTCGCATCTAATATCCTGTTTAACATAAATACAAACACCTCCCCTCGTTTTCCGCTTCGATTCAAAAAGAAGTGATTGTAACCCGGCACGATAAGAACATCGTCATCTGTTACGTACCATGTTTCGAAAAGCATCACCACTTGAAGCGAAACACAGAGTTGATCTAAAAGAGTAATGAAATTATCACTTTTACATTTCAAAGAGCGTATATTTAAATGTAAGATCGTGGTCGAGTCTTTGATTCCTGCATATCGCTTTAGTTTAACAGGCAGCAGAAGTTCATGGTATTCGGCCATGAGGCTAGAGGTTAAAAATGCGAAGAAAAATCGTGCATTACGTTGCAGTAGCACAAGCCTCGACGCTGCCTTCGGCACTACCGAAGTGGCGCGACGCAGGAAGTGGTCCAAAATATTGCCTGAAGATGCAGCCTTCTGGCCAGACAGACACGCTGTTTATCGCTTCAAATACTTCTTTGTCACCGAGAATGTGAAAAGAGGCATAGTAAGGAAGTTTGGTTTTCAATTTCGTGCATACAAAAGTTTTACCTTGCAAAACAGCCGCGACCAAATCCTCAATGTCTTTCGTACTTGTTTCCGGGGACAGTCTTGACACAAACAGGGCACTTTTTTGTGGAGCACGTTGAATGACGGCTATCTTTGATGTTTTCGAAGTTCCGACAGAGGGCTTTACGGGCTTCCGGCGGGTGACAAGGGTGAAGCCGTCACCATCCACGGTGCCTGGCGCAACGGAGTCTCGTTGGGCTGTAGACGCTGCAGGTGGAAGCGGCCCAGTTGGTCCGATGGTATTCATCGATGTGTCAGCTGGAAGCGCATTTCGAGGTCTCGGTAAGCTCTGCTGTCGGGAACTCAAGGCGGGAAACTCTGCAGTGGCAGAGGCGTAGGACAACGGATGAGAACCGTCCGTTCTGTCTGAAATATTCGTGGAGCGTTGACTCACGAACAAAGAAACGGTGTCGTTGAGACGACGAACCTCTTGACGCAGCGAGATTTTTTCCGCTTTTAGTCGTGCGAAGTTGTCGACGAGCTCTTCCAGTACCGTTTAAATGTCTTTCTTTGATGTCGATGAACCTGCTGCGCACGGAACGTCATCGGTGTCCGTTGCCGCGTCCACCGTAGATTCCGTGGTTGAAATTCTAGGCGTAAGAACTTCGTCGTCGTCGTTGTTTTTTCGCTTGACACATTTCGCACACTTGTACTGGCTCAGCCCATCTTGCATGAGTAGGTCGTAGTCATCATTGACGATATTCACGCACTTGCAGTGAAAGCGGGTTAAACACACACAGCAAACAGTCTGTTGCTGATTGTTGTGAAATCCCGCAGAGCAGCTGACACACGTGTCCTTCTGCTTCGCCATTCGAGCAGCGAATCTGTGTATAAGTTGAACTCTTTGCACCCGTATGAAATATTACAAGCGGGACGTGGCTAAGGCCACACATGCTACAAGGGCAATGACGGAGCTGAGGGACCATTTTTGGACAAGGGGTCACAGTTCTGTGTTGGAAAATGCGCAGACCTTGGCGCGCGAACAAAGCTAGAGGTCCACGAAGGAACTTGGAGTCATAATGCATCCAGAGTGATTCGTCAACTTGTATCTCGAACGGCGGCCCCTTCCCGAAGTTCCTGCCTGTTGTCTTCACTGATGATGTTTCCTGTTTGGTAGACTAAACGTCTGATAGTCGGTGTAGCTTGCTTCATCATGATGAGTCCTGGCTTCTGGAATATTTTTTTATTTCTTTTCCCAGCGGGCGGAGGAGCTTTTCTCCACCACCCGCTGGGAATACACGTTTAATCAATACAATGACGAATACAGCCTAAATCAATGTCGCCACTCCTCAAACGCAGACCGACCTTATGCTGTTTAGGCACTGACATTCAATTCACTATTCATTTGAGGCGACAAATAAACTTGTTACTTTTCCCTCTGCGTCTTCATAAACAAACAATTCAATTATTTTAATTTGACTCCCGTGGAGCGCAGGAATTATCACACGATTCCTCGAATATGTTGAAGCCCTCAATTTCAAATTCTTCACAACTTCGTGAAGGCACATGTACATGAGTGTTCTTAGCAAGCGAGTATATGTGACACCGGTATCAAAATCGCAGACTTCAGCCGTGACGAAAATAAGCATTGTTCAGTATCAATGAGGATTTAATGAACCGTGTTACTGAACGGCAAACACCGATAGAAAAAATTAATAAATTTTATTGCACGCATCCTTTACTTTATTTTGTCAAGGCGCCATAAATTAATTTATCAATCTAAAGTATCAGAGGAAATTACAGAGAATTCTAACTTAATCCATAGGAATAGCGCCTGCACGTTAACTTCAACATAGTGACATCGCGGTAAGTCGCTTTGTGGGCGACAGTCATGCACCCTATACCTTCTTTTATAATTTTTTTCTGTGTTTTTTTAATTATAAAGAATTGAATTTGACACAAACCTTATGTAATAATGCCTCTCTCAGGAGGCCCTTAAAGTGACACTGACACCCCCAAAAATCTTGTTTCATATTTTGCCAGGCGATATATTATGGTGTCAGAAGACCACCCAATCAATATCTTGCGACAGAGTCACGTATATTTTTAATAAAGACACAAAAACGACACTGCTCGAACCCGAAAACTTTGCAGTTTTGTTTGTTCCGCTAGCTGTTCTGCCCTTCAGGATGAGTTGTTTTGCACACTGAAGATTTGGTAATGAGTAATGAGTGCCCGTGGTGAATTCCCGTGATCGGCTCCGGAAAGAATACCCCAAGATGTCGCTTGAAGTGTTGCCTCACAGGTAATGCATCCGAAACTGGGATTGTACGGCACAGTCTGCACAAGCTCCTAACAGATCAACGGTAGCGGGACCAATGGCTGGCTGTAATTCCTTCCGAACAGTTACAGGCACCTCAGAAAGCGGACGCTGCCCGATTTATATGGTCCTTGAATTTTGTGGAAAGTGGCTACGTTCAGTTTGCATGTGGCGAAAGGGGAATCCCATACCATTTAGTTCGGCGACGTTTCGTCCACAACATTTTTTTTTTTCAGTGGCAGTTGTAAAAAAAATTAAAAAAAATGTAGATATTGCAAAAATTCAGAAAAAAAAAACTCGGTAGGTTTACATTTGGGATCGAACCTCCGTGCGCAGTGTGTGAGGCGGAAACCTTTCCGCTGAGCTACTGGGTAAACTCATCATAATAATGCATCCGGTCGACTGTAAGTTGGAAAGTTTGCTGCCGATTTCTTTCCAGCAAAGGAGCTCCCGGCTCGAAGTCCGGCAGCACCACTCATTGGCCACCTTCGCACCTAGTAAAGAAGTCGTACGCGTGCATATTCAACTCAAGGTACGCACTTCGTGCTTGACGTTATCGCGAGCGATGTCTTCAGCAACGAGAAAGGAAGACGGCTCGGCGACATCTTCGGGCAAATCGGCTTGGTGGTCGGGCGTGTCGTACGGGATGAATCCCAATCCTTTTGATCGTTCGACAATTTCTCTTTCGAAGAAAGGCAGGTTCTCCGGTACCGCGAACGACAGTTCTCAAGTAGAGGTACGACGCCCGACGTCCGCTGCCATCGCCGTCCAGCACGCGAGTCCTACGATACGCGATACATCGCCATGTTGAGAATTACGCAATAAACGAACAGAATGCTTCCGTTTCTCTGTAGAACTTTTTTTTCAACCAACGCAAATTTATTTCTTGTAGAAGCCACCAAATATAGGTTTAATCTATTTTTTCTATTTTTAATATTCAGTGCGTACCTTCAATGACCCACGACTTTGATTAAATTGGGTGATTGTGTTTAAACCTTAGAAAACGGCCCGTGACCAAGGAGAAAAGAGTGAGCGCGACTCAAACCGTCCAGTTCTCGATCAGCGATTTTCGGGCAAAAAGAAACCGAATTTCGAGCCGCAAATTTTGTTCTGGGTAGTTGGGCCCTCAAATGTCACGCACAACTAAAAACCTCGGGGAGCATAAATACCCCGTCACTGTCGCGTTAATTCAAATTAAATTAAAATATACGGTCTCGACGCTTAAAAACTTGGCACAATTCTAAGGGTGGAGAAAATAAAGACACGAATATTTCGAGAATTCTCGTCAATCTCTGAAAAAAGTTTTACGGTCACCCTATCTGTGGCGCTGAATGTTGACCTCGCCAACGTTCAGCACCAAGAGCAAACAATGGCACAAAAATGTTACTATTCTTTCAGTCTAGAAGTTTTTAATAATTGATGTGTAAATAGTGTCCGCTACGCCTCAAGCAAAAACGAGCCTGTCGTCTGAAACATACACCATGATATTGGCAAAAATAATATGTCGTTTAAGAATTTCTGCTATTCTTTCAAATATTATTTTGAGCATTTTTTTATTTTTTGATTTAGAAGTTTCTAGTATTTTATGTATAAATCTATTCTCTTAGGCGCCTTGAGCAAAAATGACGCAGTCGTCTGAAATATTCGGCAAGCCGTGAATGTGGCAATTACAAAGTGTCTGGTTTTCCTGGTTTGCCCTGTGAGTGTACCGAGGGCTCATTAGGCTGCATAAAGGGAGCTTTATCTCGCGGTCGATCGCTCATGATGGAAATGAAAAAGTTTCAAAATGTTCGAAACGATAGCCTCCTTTTTATGCGTATCTTTATCCCTTTTCTTCGGCGTTTTATTTTCTTGTGTTTGCTTCTCTGTGTCTTGTAGGAGGTCGAAAATTCGTCAAGTTGTGCTCTGTAGCTTGGGCGCTGCGGTCGAACTGGGATGGGAACTTATCGCTGCTGGATTTGGCACGGTGATATTTAAGGTCTGCGAACGAGGCAACGAACAGACGCACATCCGATTTTAGGCAGCGTGTTACGCAAATTTGAAACTGCTGTTTGAAGTCCTGCTTCGACATGCCTTGGGCGTCAACATTTTCTGTCCTTTCTGCTTTTCATTCTCCGTCCCCTCGCATTGCAAAGTAATATAGCTTAATTCGTTGTCCTTTAAAGACAGCATGTTATACAATTCGAGAATCAAGCACGCCAAAATTATCTGAAGCTGAGAAACGCGTTCAATGATCCTCAATGTTTTCTGTAGCAACAAATAAATAAATATTGCAGATGTAAAAAAAAAAAAGTTTGCTTCGTTTATTTTGTGCGTGGGATTTCTGTCCTGTTTTTAGAGTCCTCGGTGTTCCCACATAATTTGTTTCATGTGTTAGTATTGACCGTTATGCAAGGTAGATACCTATTGGAACCTAGAAATTTTAGGTAACTCAAACGCAATTTCATTCAGTAACAGAACACTGCTACGTGGGTTTATTTTTATTTTCTTAAATTTGGGGGTATTTTTGTTTTTCGGGTATACTTTTCCCCACACATTCGGTGGTTTTGAGTGAATTGCTTTAAGTACAACCAATTTCCACAAAAAACACCGTATCTCTAGAAGAAAAAACACACTAAAATATCCCAAAATTGGAAGAAAAAAAAAAAGAAGAAAACACTCCGAAAACGCGGAACCCTAGTGGTAGCGAAGCTAATTGTTCCTCCTTTCCCCATTCATTTTTACCTCCTTTCTTTCGTAATCGGACGATGTCCACGTCGGTCACTTTGAGGTGAGAGTTCACTTGTCAAGGTCAGAGTTTTCCAGGAGAAGGCGGATGCAACACAACATTGTTACCTTGATTTTTTTTTGTTTCTTTTGAAGGCACAGTTGAGATAGTAAGATACCTTGAACTGGTGAATCACATTTGTAGAAAGTTTATTTAGGTTTGAACATAAAAGAATACTACAGCCACCGTGATTGGTTGAAATGTGTAAGCAGAATGCAGCCGAAGACTTTCCCCATCCAAACGGGGGCGCACCGGTCCTTTGTTCTAGGGGGACCTTGACCCGTATAAAACCCGACCGCCACCAGCGCAATAGTCAGAGTGACTTCAGCAGTTCCATCAAGCAGACTCGATTTCAGAAGGGTCTTCGAGTATCTGAGTAGCCATGGCAGAAGAGGAATCACCCTATGACGAGTTCTCGGGGCTTACGTTCATCGAAGAGCTACTCCGTGACGGTGACGAAGACCTGGGACACAGCTGGCCATCGAGTAGAGGGTCTCCTTTCACAAGTACGGACACTGGTCATGACAACGGGTCTCCAGAAGGTGCCAGCGATGAGAAGAACGGTGTTTCCGACGGCGCAGCGATGTGCCGGGTATGGTCACAGGGGTGTTCTTGTGGGGATCCCAGGGTCCGCAGCTTGACAGACACCCTGCAAGATGACGACAGTCAGATCAGCGTGGTAACCGGAGGAAAGTGAGTGTGCGCTTAGATTGTCGTCCGCGGCGGTTCTGGCCTCTTTATGGAACCAGTCGCAACCTCCATTGTTTCTAGAGCGTTGTTCATTGTTATCATATTGGTTTCGTCGATTCAATGCATTGTGCTTGTCACGCTTTGCCAACTGACATGTATTTAAGGGGCATTACTAACTGAAACTCTCTCGTATGTGCTGAGCAGGTTTCCGTGCCTCCACATTGCCGTCAGTGGGCTGATGGAGGACCGGAGGTACGTGCTAGCCTTGGACTTCTGCGAGATGTTTCCTGACATGAACCAGAGGTTTCTGACATTCACTGGTAAGTTTCTTTTTTTTTTATTCTTTGCACTTTTAGTTGCCAGGGCGTGTTCGCTAGGAGTATTTGCGATATTTAGATTTTCACTTTCTTCCCACGACTCAAGAAATCAACGTCAGATGTCTGTAAGGCTGTGGATGATCTGTTCTGTTATGAATAATTAAGTCTTGCGAAAGAACAGACGATATAAACGTAAATATTTCCTGGAGATTGCTATTATGTATTCCTTTCTGAACCCACTGTCTATAAAATTATTTTAAAGCGGACTGTTTTGTTCATTCGTGTTTACTGTTTCCATGCTTTCTGTAAGCAAGATCTGTCTATTTGCTCGCCTTATATGACAGATGCGTTTGGCCTGCAAACCAGAGACAATTTGCCAAACAATGCCGGTGGCCGATATCTCTTCCTGCGGCTGAAAAAAGGGATTTAGAGGTCACGTAGCAGGTCACGTGACCTCAGAATCCCTCTTGCGGGCGAATCAACCCCCGGGAGAGATACCTGCACTGATCAGCACACCGGACCTGGAGAATGTGAACTCGTTAGGCATTCTAATGAATTCTGGACTTAAATTAATATACGCCCCCGGTCTCCCCCAGAGCCGTACTACATGCCTTGTCCGAATCACCTGGAGGGCCGCGCACTGGATGAAGAGGGTCCTCTACTTCAACCTCACGTCAATAGTCAACGGTGGACTTCAGAAGAGCGGGGTGAGTGGCGTTGCTTCAATTGGGTTTATTTTCTTGCACAGTTTATTGTTATTTCCAAATATGTGACGTGTGCAAGCTGTAACAACAGCAAATGTATATTTTCATTACATTAAGTGATGCTATACGCACGGCATCATGCACCTCGGTCGAAAGTGGCTATACGCACGACTCGGGGGGCTTGTACCAATTAATTCATTTAATGCTGAATTTTTTTTTTTTGGGGGGGGGGGTTATTGTTTTGATATGTTCGTGGACAGCGTATTTAATTTACAGCGACAGCTGTTAAAAACAATGACGATGTCGATAGCGTGGGGTGTCGATCGTCGATATGGCCAAATGCTCGGAGAACTACAACTTCCGCCGGCTCCAGCATTTGATACTGACTCCGTAGGGTGTGAAGTGGGCGCGTAACTACAGCTACGCCACAGCTTTGACAATCTCCTTTATACAAGCTATGCTTTTTTTACAAAATGCGCAATCACATCGGGAAGCGGATAAAAGCTAGCGCGTGATAAACTAAGACCATTACAAGCCTTGCCTCCCCCCCTCTCTCTCTTTCCCGTAAACAAGGCGAGACGTCGATTGCTGTGAACGACGTCATGCCTAACTCACTCATTGTTTAACGTTCCGAAGAATGGGACTACCTATGGAACAATGCTTTTGATAGGGTGCGAGGGAAGGGGTGCTTTTATTTGCAACATCTCAGGGCTCACCTGGCAGTTCGCTAAAAAGACAAAAACCGGTGATCCGCCTCGCTGCATAATTATTTTGTTGTCGACTTCTTTATTGTGGTGTTAGTAATCGTGTAGTGTGTCCTGTATATGTTCTTGGGGGAACCACCTGTTGCACACTGACTAAACCTCATGGGATGCCTTCTGACCTTCCGAGTTATGCGTATCGACAGCAAAATGCACCGGGTGTTTACGATGACTGTGTGTTGTTGCAGATGACTCTGACATCCAACTGCGAGTATCTACCTACGCTGAGGATCATGGGATCTGGACATGGAGCAGCACTCTCTAGTTCTCCAACCGTTCGCTTCGCTCTGAAGAAAAGCGAGCTCCTGGCTGTTTGTCTCAAGAGCGAGGTAAGTTCAGCTGCTATCTCCGCACCGAGGTTACTGCCAGTATTGTAAGAGCAGGAGAAGTCTCTATGGCCGCTGCAGAGCAGAATACCTCTGCTTCAATTTTTGCACTATCACTCGATGACATAAGTGCTGCCTTTTCTCATGACACTTCAGAGCTAATTGTGTGGAACGCGTGGAGATATTTAGCAAGAAATACATTAGTGTTAGTCACGGGATTAGTATGACTCAGTGCATAATGTAACCCGCCTGTGCTTTTTCCAGGTTCCGAACAACATGGGGCCTTCGGCCAAAGAGTTCCTTCTTCTTAGACGGTACGAGATGAAGAGGTAAGCTGTGTGTTTATTTGGGGTCCGTGCTGCGGGTACTATACTATCGATTCTTTATCTATGAAATGAGGCTCGAGAGTTGTGGAGATGACAAAGGTGAAGTATGTGTGCCTTTTTGCTATATCTATGATATCTTATGATCATACCCCGTGCTATATTTTGTTATTTTGAAGTCAGCTAAAATAACGCGATTGGTTCAACCTTTGCGTTCCTTTGTGTTTGAAACCACAGAGCAATGCAGGAGAAGACGACCGGATACGGTAGTAGAACTGTTCCCGCTTTACAGACACTGTTACGATCTGCAGCGAACGCCCTTCACGCTTGTGTTTTCTTTTTTTTTCCTTATAGCGGCACGTCTCTCAAGGATGATCTTGTTCCCACCTCCGGATCCCATGGGAATCAACGCCCGAAACCCGCGCAAGGTCAGCCAAGTGCGAAGCCAGCAGGAGTTCGGAGCCCCTTTCCACGAACAGAGAACAGCCTTCATACTTCTCAAGATCCCGGTCTCACCAAAGGCGTCCCAGGAGTGACCTCGAATGCCCACCCAGTCTTGGATCCACCAGTTCGTTTCCCCAGCATGCGCAGGCCACCGCAGAACTCGCTCTCGGGGGCCACCAACACGCCACCACATGTACGACCAGAGATGGCGGTTCCCCTCCGGTGTCCGGTCTATCCCCAGCAGATGCATGTAACCCCGAGACCTGGTGGGCAGTCTGAACATCCCTTCAGAAGGAACGGGATGTCGAGCCGGTGCAAGAGGAGCTTCCCCCAAGTCCGCGTCCCCACAAGAACCGCATTGGTCTTTCCGAGCGGATGCCTGTTAACCGGG
The DNA here is from genome assembly GCA_037355805.1 of Ixodes ricinus. Classification (NCBI taxonomy): domain Eukaryota; kingdom Metazoa; phylum Arthropoda; class Arachnida; order Ixodida; family Ixodidae; genus Ixodes; species Ixodes ricinus. Next base: position 32,874 of record JAZHYW010016608.1, read on the forward strand.
CCTCCGTCCGCACCACTATGTCGGGCTCGTCTCGCTTCGCCGCTGTGGGTGAACTACGATCTGCCACCCAGCAGCCACAGCGCCTTCGTTGGACTCTATTAGTCACGAGAGAGTGTAGGCTTGGATCCCGTCCTTAGGAGATATCATTATTTTGGATGTAATAATAAACATCAGGATACAAATCGTATTGTGTGCACTGTCTAAGGGGTTATGAATACTGTCAGCCTGCTAGTTTAGCGCCGGCACAAGATACGGGAATCGTGTTGATATCTAGTGATGTAGAAACTAGGTATTAGGTTGCATCGTTGTATCAATTGCACCGACGGTATTTAAAGATTTTATTTGCATACGAATGTTTTATCGGCTGTCAAAAAAGATCGGGCTAGAAAACGTTTTATTTTAGGCTGGAAATTATTTAGGACATACGTGGTGCAGGAGCAATTCTATCTGTGTAATGACGTCTCCCTAAAGGTGGGCCTGATTTTACGGCGAAAACTTGCAATGGTGTTAGTCGAAATAAAGTTTGATTTATTTAAGAGTTAATTGTTTTACCATCACGTTCATCATCACTATTATGTTTAATTATTTTATGGGAACTTCTTACCTACTGGAGCATTTGCGTTTGTTTTTAAAGTTTCTTGAGAGCGGCCGCTCAATCAATCGGACGCTGGATGTGCCCGTTTCGTTCTCACAACGCACGAAATGATGTAACTACTCCTTCCACGACTCTTGAAAGGGGACGGTTGTGTCGGGTGACATAAACAAAGAAGAAATGATTACGAACTCGCGCTATACGCTAGATCGGCATTACTCGGCAAACGGCAAACACAGGCACAAAATGCTCTCCAGAGCTTCCCCCCAAACCGATAGGCCGAAAATGTTTTTTTTTTCGGGAAAACAGAGAGAGGGGTTATGCTATTGCAATTTGGCCTCCGATTATGTCTCGTGTCGGCACTTTCTGACTATTATTTACCCATGAAACCTACGACACCGATTTTACATAACAAATATGCCAATTTAATCAGACGTTTCGTCTCCCATACAGGAGACGATCAGTGATACTTGAGTTGAGAGGAATGAAAATCACAACAACCAGAAAAAAGAACGTCTGTGATCTAGCTTTTATGCGGAACACGGGGACTGCCAATATTGCCGATAATTGAAGGATCCCAAAGATTGACGAAGCATCCTAATAAGATTTCATCTGAATGCGCATTGTTCATGTGCATATTGCCACGTGCGTTGCCGAGCGCACGCGTACGTGGCCGAATGGTTACCGTGCTTGTATGTCCCGCGGAAGGTTCAGGTTCGATTCCAGTGCAGCGGGACAGAGGACTGTTCTTTTATTTATTTTTTGAACTTGGTGTTTTCGTAAGTTTGAGAACATTGTGGTCTGATCGAGTACCGAATGTCCAACACGCCGATTGTTCCAGAAACCCACGCGAGTACATAAGGGACTGCGCATGGCGAGCGGAGTCAGTCTCGCCCCACGCTCGATCCAGCTGTTTCGCCGACATCAACGCCTGCGACGCTACCCAGGCAGCACAAAGTGTTGGGCCAATATTGGAAGAGCATTGGCAAAAAAAGGTCCAATGATGGTCCACTTTAGCCAATCTGCTCCCAATATTGTCTATACCATTATATAGAATCTTCAGTGATGGCCCAGCTTCTCCAATGACCAACCAATATTGGAAGCAGATTGGCATAAAATGGGCAATCTTGGCCTGTCAGTTCCATTCGCTTGCGAATATTGGATGAACACTGGCAAAACATAGGCAATGTTGGCCTGACAGTTCCACTGGCCTAATAGTAACGCGACAGGCTCCAAAAGCATTGACACATGGACACCCGCAAGAATATTAGAGCAACCAAGTCTACATGCACAGCAGGCTCAGAGTTTTTATAACGGCACAACACTACACTGTCAAAGTTCCGACGCGCTGCCAGGGAGCCAAATATAAACAGTAACCTTCATGCCGCGAGGTCAGTTCAATATAACGCTAAAATGTTCCAAGTGGCTGTAGACGAATTCACGGACTCTTGCTCGGCCGATTGTTTCGCTGGGGCTTGTGCCGTGTCTGCTCTCTCCCGTTGGACCCGGCTGCTTCTTTCTTGCAGTTCGGTCTCTCCTCGCCGCACCCCGACAGGCCCTTCTTCCCCGTCTCCTTTCTGAACGTCTCTCCTCGCTCACGCGGCAGCTCCCCACGTCTCCTCTCCAGCGACTGGTTTTCTTCCCCTCGAAGGTCCCTTTTTCTCGGCGCTTCGAAGGTCGCCCGGTTCTCCTCCCTGCCAGCTCACGGCCAGCCACGGCATCCGCGTCACGCATACTTTCACACACGCACTGTTTCTCTATCAGGGGTGAAGTTCATGACGAGGTCAACAGGGTCACCACAAACGTTTAGTTTCTCCAGTTATTATCCGCTGCATTATTTGTCATTCGTGACAATATCGCATTTTCTGGTCGAATCGTACAGTCTCAGAAATAGGGGTGCATAGGGGTACACCCCTTGTCCCGTATGTAACTCTCCAAAACCACAATTCGACGTCCAGTCCACAGACGTCGCACCCACGATACCAACTTTCAGGAGCGGCTTGATAGTCGACCGATGCAACTTATTAAAATAGATAATGCCCGTATTAAAGGTATAGTAAGACAATCAAGGTTTTTTGACCCAGCTGCAAAACCTCAATGTCTTTTTTCCTAGTCTTTGATACGCACATTAGCTATTTAGTACATTATATCCAACAGTTATTAAGCCGCTTGTAAAAGTTGGTATCGCCAGCTCGACGTCAGTAAACTGAATGTCAAAATGCAGTTTTGGGGTGTTACATATGGGACAAGGGGTGTACCCCTAACACCCCTATATCTGAGAGTGTATACAAGCTTCGCCATTCACTTTCATCCTTCTCATCTTTGCCGTGTTTAGTTGTGTCGTGTTCTGCGGAAAAGTTTACTCAATTACCTTTTTTTACAGTATATTTGTGCAACATCAATCGATGTTCAATTTAATCTTACGGATGCTCTACACGCTACAGTTGGCATTATCGTAATTATTATCCACCTCGCTTTCCCGTTTGCATTAATTGCATTTTCATCATAACATTAAAATTCAGTCCGTTCACCATTTCTGGTGTTTGGGTGGTGGCAGTTGATGAAACCCGTTTGCTCTAGTGACGTCTAATTCCTGGTTAGCTCAGTTGGCAGAGCGCTCCACTGAAAATGGAGAGGTCCCACGTTCGATACGAAGACCTGGCGAATTTTTCGGTCGCGCACCTGCAGTCATTTAGATTTGTTTGGAGATCTATGTTTATCCTTTGCCCCCGTTTTCCCCTTCTCCAAAGATTTTTAATGTGATTAATATGGTAAATATTGTTAAGCTCGCTTGCATTTTTGCATTAATTGCATTATCGTCAAAGTAATTAGCCAGCTAAATGTAGCTCTAAAGTAAGTTGCGTTACATGTCTTTGCGAATTCCCCCCTCCCCCTCTCTGCACCGAGAAAAAAGCATGATCGTAGCGGAAGCCGGGAATTCGCTTATTTTTACGGCCTTTTTTCTAATGAGACATGATTCAGCACTGTTTAAATTTATTCTCATCGTGTTTCTAGATAAAGGTTCAGGTTCAAGAATATTCTATTTGCCCTGAAATGTTTTGTGCATACCTAGGTGCGGTATGGCTTTCTTGTAGATACCTTTTTCAACCTTCTAGTACGGGGTCAGCAGCTCAAGGCAGTTTCATGGGGTCCCCGGCATGACACCAGAAAAAGTTCCCGGTTGACATTGTCAGGCAAAGTACGTGTCTATTTTTTTTTTCGTTTCTTGCCTGCTTTTTTAATCCGCGACTTTCTAACTGGCCCTGTTCATGTCGGCTTCGTGAAGACTCGGCTCGCGGCTGCAAAGGTGTGTCAACCTCTGTTCTAGAACAGGTGATAGTGTTCGTTCGTTATAGGGTACCGGAACAAAATGTCCCCGGAATAAATGTCTCTGAAAAAAAAAAGGCACCGGAAGAAATGGTCCCCAGTGGAAAGCGAAAAAAAAATGGTCCCAAGAGGTAAGGAATAAAAATATTTCCCCCGGAACGCATTTGGAAAGAGAGGTCAACACAGTAAATGAGAGGTCAACAGAGAACTTGAGAGGAAAAGAGGTCAACACAGAACTTGAGCCCAACACAGTAAATGCCTTCTGGTATGAAGTGCAGTAATTTTGTTTTTGTAATGAAAAGAAGCAGGGAGATGCACTTGAATGCACCGACGTGAAACTTGAAATGGAAGGTTTGGAAGCATTGCCGGATCATAGACATGACCCATCCGATAGTGTGGATGGTCATCAACGCCATACGCCCAAAGGAATCGACCGTGACCATAAGGGTAGCCTAAGTCCCAGTCGGCGCTCCTCCCAAGTGAAGAAGCAAGTCAGCGCTGGTCGGAAAGGAACGCCGTCTCACGTACTTCTTTTAGGAGTATCACATGCCACTGAGATGATAAAAGTTGAGGTCTTCCTGCTGGGTGTCGGCCATACCATTCGATCCTAACGTTTCTGCATGTACTTAGATTGTTCACGTCGGTGTGTTGAACTGCATCTCCCAGTTTTGTTCTATTTCAAATTAAACTAAATTTCAGAACTTCGAACTCTAATACGATTACTGTTTGGTGAGAACTTGGCGAGGTTATTATTCCTCATTTCAAAATCGTTTCTGTAGGAAATATTTTTTATTTACCCCTTGCGACCAATTTTTTCCGACTTCCCACTCGGAGACATTTCTTGCGGAACCATTTATCCCTGGGACATTTTTTTCGGTTATATCTTTTTTTACACGATAGGAGTTCTGGTAACAGGTCTGCTCGTCACAGCTTAATATTGGCCAAAGTAGTAATCCGCGTGTTTCAGGGATTCGGATTCGGAAAGTCTTTTAAACATTTATAGATTCGCTCTCCTAAAATTATTAACATAAAATTATGCGTACATAGTACATAATGTGTTGTATTTTTGTTTTAATTTTGTTGGGGCCCAAAATTTTCCCGCTCAAATCCGCACCATATAGTGTGTCTTTTTCGTGTTTCTTTGGAGTAACGCAAAAGTAATCCAGTAAAGTAGCGATGTAATTATTAGATTACTTTTACGTTGAGTAATCTGTAACGGTAATTCATTACTTTTTAGGTCAAGTAATTGTAACTGTAACCAATTACGTTTTTGAATTGACGGCCGCAAGTCTGATTTTGACTGCAGGTTGCCCATTCAGAGCGAAAGGGAGTTCCTCCAGACTTAAACCGCCATCGTCCTGCTGACAGAATTCCTGCCACGCTGCCCGCCATCCCGACCACGGTCCCGATATGATCGTTCATCCAAGCTATAGGTACACTACAGTCCAGTATTTAAAGTGTCTACTGCGGGTCGCAGTAGACAGCGGATGCTCCTCAGTCGGACTGCTGAAGCAGGATGGCAGCAGCTCTTCAGCCACTTGAGCAGCTTTGTCATAAACTGGCGGGAAACGCCGGACCGAGGTTGCAGCAGGGTTGAGACGCCCGCTCGGTCGGTGTCTTATTCATAGCTTGTCTCGTAGGAAGTGTGCCTGGAACATTTCTTTAAGTGAACTCAGATGTGATTTTGTGTTAGTCATTGTCAGCATGCTTTGTGGTTCCCTTGGAGCTCATTACGCGAACAGTAATTTCACTTGTGATTGTAGCTTCGTTGTTTTGCGTACGCATATCCTCTTATTTTGGAGATTATAGACCCCTTTCAAAAGTGTGACAACTCTGTGCGCCTCGGGCAACAGTGTGCGCGCTCTCCATGGTGAAGGAATGTTTTTTCTTCGGCCCGCTGGCTCTGCGTGAAAAAGTGGCATGGAAAATGAAGTAATGCGGCTGCTTCCCGCCGCCGGCTGGGAAAATTACCTTGCTAGCTAGCTTGCTAGGTATGAAACCTGAAAACAAAGATGGTGAGATGATGACAAATCATAACAAATATTAAATCATGATCTGTCTGCAAGTCCCCACTAAACTTGCATAAAAAGATGCCCTCGAGGGGAACCTAATGCGGTGCTGTCCTAATTGGGCATGGAAGCATAAAGTAAAATAGTGTTAGTGGATGCCTCAGTAACATAAAAGAAGATTTAAAAAAACGCGCTGCGAGGTAAAGATTTTTGTTTTCGCGAGTTTATTGTTAAAGTGTAGAAAATGCTCGCAGGACTGACACGGGGATTCGACTGCTCGTTTAGCCTCGCCAATAATATCTGTATACCGAGCAACACCAAATAAATGTGCGATGAAATAACAACGTAGTGTATGAAGCAACTGCATGCAAAATCGCGAGGCCGGCCGAAAGGCAGCGGATCCGTCGGGTAAAACCGACGCTCGATTATCCGCGTCAAACGTATACCTGGCTAACAGCAATAGTGAAGAAAACGCAAAGCAGTGTAATGTAGAACCAGTATATTATCCTCATTAAGCAAATGCATGCGAATTCGTGAGATTAGCCAAACAGTCACGGCAGCGGACGGTCCGATAGGTATATATAAGTACTCCCTTCCGTCCGAAATTGCCAGTGTATTCATATTGCGCGCAGACCGGGACACAACACTGTGTTGGCATCTTCACTGATACTCTGGAGCGCGTAAACAGTCCTTAAAACAACACATGAAGCGCCTAAAGCTCGGTTGGCGTACAGCGAGGTTGCCACCTGCTTTCCTTCACCATGTCACGCAGCTGCAGACCGCCTCGCTGTTGCCATGGTTACCATGCCGAGACACACTGTTGCCGGGGTTTCTGCAAGGGGTCTATAAAACGAGTTTATGTAGACAAAAATGATACCTTAATTTTGTATCGGTCTAACTGTGGGAAAGCCGCTTACGTTTTCCAGAGGTGATGTAACTTTGCATCGAATTTACAATCCAATTTACTTTGCAGTTGAGGTGTAGTATAAGCTCACTGTTTTACTCTGCCTCCCATTTCTAAAGGAGTATAATTAAAAATATATAAACTGATTTTCATGGCACGCAGGACGTATCACATCCTTGCTCGTATCCATTTAAAGAACGCATGCAAAGAAAAAACACTTTTTTGTTAAACGGCCTGGATGGAAAAAGGCAGTTAGAAAACGAATTTACAACGAAGATGAAAATTTTTAAGTGCTAGATTTACGGAACGGAACGAATTTGTATTTAGCGCCCGCGGGCGGCCGCGGAAAAGTGGCCGCTATTTATCACGTGGTGCTTCCGATCTTTTGAAGCTTCCTATTTTCTCTGAGAGTTACTTATTCATCTTCGTTTGAAGCTCATCAACAACGAACATTGATAAGTAACTTTTAGATCCCAAAGGAAGCTCCTGAAAGAGCGCCAGCACCACGTGATAGACCTGTGCGCCGGTCAGAAATCGACGGCGGCGGCGCAACGGATTCTTCTCTTCCGGCGGCGGCCGCGGCGTGGAGAAACCAGGCTCAGTGTGCGGCGGCGGCGTGACTTTACGGCGGCGGCGGCAGCGCGGCGGC
>JAZHYW010016609.1:0-69728 GCA_037355805.1 Ixodes ricinus
TTGAGTCTTCACTGAACGCTGACGCAGCGCTCGTGACCAGTACAAGCTCAAGTATGTGAGCAAGCAATGGCGGACAGCCAGTTGGCGCGGACTTTCAAAGTCCATTACACTGCGACAGAGAAAGCGTCTTGGTCATTGTCGTAGTGTCTAAGTAGGTCGCACTAGACTCACTGAATGTTTCCGGAGTATCGCATGCGATATGGTGTCATTATGTTTCACTCTAGTTTAGGGTAAATCGGCAACTCAACAAAACCTGCCGATGGGGTATTTTCAGGAAGCCAACCTCCGTCTGCGAACCGGACGCGACACTAATTATTGCCGTCTGGTTGGGAGATCGGGACGCGCTGCCTGACGTGACCAGTGAGACATTGCTGTATAAAAACAACATTAATTGTGCCGCAAAACCTTGGGAAGAATTAAATTTAATGAGACGTCACGCTCCAGTAATTTTCTACTAATCTGGAATAAAGCAATAAAAGAAGGTTACTATAAAAAAGATCTTTCTCCGTTTGTTTAGGCGGAAACAATTGGTCATAAAACGCTCATAGTAACCACAGTAAAAACAATAATGAGCCTCCGTTTTCACCGTCGAGCTTTAGCAGTTTCGCTCTGGGAAGCTTTAGCGATGCTCTGTCATAGTACTGCGCATCATTTATTCAGTGCAGCCTGACGTGCGCCTCTACTATGTCCGCCATGGAGTTCAAGGAGTCCGCAAGAGCCGCAAAAACCTAATCAACGAGAATATCCTCTAGGCCCAAAGACTATGAATGAACTCGCTCGGTGGTCTGGCAGCACTGTGCACGGGCCGTCGTGGTTGCACGTCAAGGTATCTTGAGTTTCCGTTTCCTTAGCATTTTTCAGAACATGGACGCTCTGCAACTAAGTGCGATATAGAAACTTTACTATTTTGTTATACCGACGCACCAACGTGGACAAAGGACCCGGCCCCAAGCCTTTCATCCCTGAGGAAACTTTTAATATTTTACGATGCGAATTGGCATGAAGTCGTGCCGTCGCAAGGTGGTACTGCTTTACGCCAATACGTGCGACTCAATGTTAGTATTTTCTATTTTATTTTAATTGTTACTGGAAAAAGTTCTCTTTTTTCTTGTGGAAAGTTTTGTATTCATTTAAAAGAAACTGTTCCCTGAGCAATATTTTTCTGGTATTGCAAAGAGCTCAAATTGGTTTCAGATAGCATTGACCTCAAGCACAGTTGACAGATGTTGCGCTATGTGATGAAGATTTTTTAAACCCTGGCAGAATAACTGCATTGACGTTCTCAAAACTACCCCCGATCGAGCCTCTTTGTGCTAAGCAAAAGTTTGACCTTAGATGCGACATAAAAGGGGAAAAGAAAAAGAGAATTGTAAAATGAAGTTGACACTGTTCGTGTCGCTAAACTTGACGTCCGGAACGTTCTTTTTGCCGCCGCCAACATCGGAGTTTTGTCGAGGTTGGCGTTCGACAAAAAAGACAGGAAAATTCCCTCTCTGTGATTGTTGAGCAAACAGACACGTCGTTCGTGTCTGTTGTGTTTTCTATTCTACATGACCGCGCTTTAAAGATTCAAGTATATGATGTTACCAAACTCTACAGTTTTTTTTTCGTTTTTTAGAGACGCAGCTTAACAAGGTTTTAAAAACGTATAACGGTATGAGGGGGTTTTACAAACCTCGTTTACCGAGGCCAGATCAAGGGTGTACAAATCATAATCATCGCAAAGAAATAAGATTGATTTTCTTTAGATTTTTGAAGTCTTTTTTTAATATATGACATTAAAATTAGGGCTTTGTTGTTGCTTTCCCCCTCTGTTGTTCACTGTTGACTATACGCATCTTGAATTATGGTTGGTGGCGTAGATTAATAAGACTGCCATCTTTTTGCCTAGTTTAACAGCCTTGGCCTGGTCCGCATGCATCAAGCTGCATGCGCATCAAGAAAAACGCAGGCCGGCAATAGACCCCTTTCAAAATACAGACCCATCTGTTGGCAGCTGTGGAATCACTCCACAATGGCGGACTGAAACAGCAACGTGACGGCACACTTTATCCGTTTTGTTGGAGTAGAAGGCAGAAGCACACCCACAGAGAAAAAAGGTGATGATCGAAGTGAAGTTGCATTTTCTACGCTGTTTGATTGGATCGTTGGCTCAAAGTTGGCCGCGCTCTGACGTTCACTTAAATATGGAATGACTTGCACGTTCCACGATGTATGTTGTTCCGCCATTGTGCAGGGGTTCCGACCTTCTAATAATCAGCGCGTGAATTTCTAAAGGGGTCTATAAGACGTGCATAAACGAAGAAAATAACTTTAGGGAAAACATTTGGTACAACTTCATGAAAATATTGGGGCCCAGTTCCATAGTTGTAAATGGCTTCACGCCGCGCGATAACTTCCGTGTGTTTCTTCGACGTTGTCACCAACTGTTTTTGCCAAAAGCTGCGTCTCTAGTAACAGCTAAAAATAAGGAAACGAATTGCGAACCCTCTTTACGCTGTGCGTTCACGTCACGCACGAATAGAAGGCTTATTGCTGCCTCAGCAGCGGAACGCAGCAACGGGTTGGCATCGCATCGCGGTCGCTCGTTTACATGGGGTATTTGCCGGTCGGGTCGCTGGTTTCAGTTTCTTTCCGCTACCAAGATGGCGGACGTAGTTCTCGGCGCGCTACTAAATGACGCTCTACATGTCGGATATGGTCTATTGATCGTTCGAACACTGCTTAAATTCAGTTTTGCCCTCGTCGCAACCGTCCGCAAATATTGTAGCTGCGACAGGGCATATACCACAAATACTAAAAGTAATGAGAATAAACTTATTTTATTAAACTAGCCCATGCTAGTTTAATAGTGCGACGGTTATTTCGAAATCGTGTTTAGGCCAATCATAATACATTAGGGGTGTGCAAACACTTGAGTTTCGAATTCAAATCAAATAATGACTGCCGGAATAGTTCGATTCGGCTTGAGAACTCCTAGTATTTGAGGTTTTGTATAACGCAATACATAAAAGCTATTACTGCTGTCGAAAATTCGAATTGACCAAGGAACTATATCTACATGGTGAAATATTTCTCCCAGCCTTGCGATGCGTCTAAATGAAGCATTCATCCAGAAGCCTTGATTAACGAGTTATGTTTGCTCAAAATTGTTTCTTTCTAGTGTCCCTCGAATGAAGTATTAATGCTCTCCGAAAATTTTCGATATGTTTAAACAAACTCCGTGAAACACGCGCCTCGCCATTTTCAATTCAAGCGTGACTTCCAGCCAGCTCCACGCAGTAGAGTCTTTTTCTGGGTTGTTGCGTCCGTAAGATGTCAAGTAAAAATAAAAATACCAAACATAGCGATAATTAAATCTGCCTTTTTTAAAGGGTAACTGCAAAGAAAAAAATGTTTTTATTTTTAAACTGTCTAATTGGGACGAGCATGTCACAAACAAATTCTTCCGCGACAACAGAATATTTTCTCGAGCGATATTTACGCCACTGGACGTAATTAAGTCGGAGTCACAACCTCTGCACATTTGAAACTCCCGCTCTTTCGACCCGCGCGGAGAAGTACGCCCCGCCCCTGACTCTTGGATTGACTTGGCTGCGTAGCACGCAGCGTCTGGACTTCCGGTCGCGGATCGGAGGGGGAGGAGAAAGGAAGGAAGGGGGAAGGTGCCGTCGATGATACGCTGGAAGCTAGAGCCGGTTTGCTTTCGTTGTATCTGTTTTGTCGGTCTTGCAACAACGCACGTTCGACATGGCGCCGGTATTGTTTTTTGGTTTGACGGGACGCGAGAAGCCTCCGCGATTTGCGAGCACGTGTAGGGAAGACGTGACCTGAGAAGTGCCCCTGTGATGTTCCGGGAAGACGGAAAGTATCATTCGTTATCGTCGTGTGAGCTTTGACAGCGAAGGGAGCACAGGGTTCATGAGTGCGCAACCACAAGCAAACGTTCACGACAGCGCTGCGTTGGCTTCTGGCGATCCCGTTCTGTTTGGTGCGACACGGCGATGCGACCGAAAGAACTGAAACGTTCGTGGTGAGTGGTGCGGGGCTTCAAAGGAGAAACCCAAGCGAACAAGGACCGCAAATTGGTTGTTGTGGGAGTTGACGTTCAACTGGTTCAGTCCCGTCGCCGTCAGCTGATCCGGTCCAGCTGGTCTGATAGGACGCAGCGAGCTGTGGCAGCGAGCGTTTTTCAAGTAGATCTCCCTTCGTTTCTGGTTTCAAAATGAGGAAAATTCCCGACGCATGCCGTGAGTAAAAAGCTGCGGGACGCTTTCAGCAAAATTACGTCGTTTTAATTGAACAATGGACTTTGGATTGTTATCCTAAATCTGCCGTTTTTATGCTTGGTGTTGTTAGACTGCGTTTGCACAGCGACGCACACCGATATTTTCCTGTAAATCTTGTGCGAGCTTATAGCGCTCATCATGCGGTGTGAATAAATTTAGGCAAGATTTCCTATCCGCCCACAGATGAATGAACTGATACCATTGTTTACGTGGTGAACATAGTGATTTTCCTTTATCTTGTGGAAGAGACGTTGGTGCATTTACTATGGTACAATCACTTGAGAGTTGCCGAAGTGGGGAGGGCGACCAAGCTTTCCGAACTTTGTCTCTTTGCTCTCAGGCACTGCCCCAAGTTGCAGTTTAGTGGGCACCCGAGAGGAAAAATCCATCAATGTAACGCTGTCTGGCAGTCGATGTTTTCTAGTGGACACCTGTCTGTGCCTGATTGTACGTCAAGCACGTCTGATTGGCCAACAAGTTACTCTGACCGACAGTCAAACTCCAGTCAGACTCCGCTTGTCGGCTTTCTGATGGTTTCCTGGTGGCAGTCGGCCGCCGCGAAATGCCGTCAAGATTTCTTGGTGGCGATTCTGACTGTACATCGATTGTCTCTGACTGTACGTCAAAAAGCTTTGACGTGCAGACAGACGTACGGTCAAAGGACGTAAAGTTCGTTCGGATACCACTATTTCGTCAAATCTATGAATACGAAAAATAATCTATGCACGAGAAAACGATTTCGGAACGTGAGCCCATAAAACCGCTGATGTTAGAGATATGACAAGCAGGGCACCCGACAACCCTGATCAGAAGCCCGCCGAAACGCCGAACATGCCGAGCACGCCAAACGCGCCACTTTCTACTTTCGCCACTTTCGCTTCGCCCATAGAAGCTTCGCCGAGCTTCCATGAACGATCGCTCTCAACTCGTTTTGTTTGCGCGCTTGTGCCACCCTGTCGATCCAGCCCGGGCTCTACAATGTCTTATGTTTTAGTAGAATTTCTCCTCGACAAGACCCAGTCTGTCGTGAGTTCCGACTATAGCCTCGTTTACATGAAAGCGACTTCAGCGCATCGACTCCACTCGTTCTTCGAACGAAGCCGACGCGGCAACGTTTACATGAATGCGGACTAGAAGGTGGCGCCACGCCGTGTCAAAGCTCGAAGTTATGCAGTTCCGGCACCAGCCGCACCACGTTTTCCGGTTCGTCGCACGTGGAGGCATTTCGACGCGTTCAGTGAACGTAAAGATCGTGCCCGCTGTCTTCGGTGCTGTGGAAGAAGTTACGAGACGGAAGAAACATCAGAACCCAAGCGTTTAGTGCTCCAGGCCGGGCCGCCGGGTCACTCTGGACCAGAGGCGACGTGTGTGCGCACGCTTTGAGGACGCCTCCGCGCTTCGCCGCGCCAGACCTCGCCGATCGCGACCGGACCCCGAGTCCGAAAGGCTGCCGACCCATTGCAGTTTGGCTCGGCATCTGGATGCGCTGGTGTGCTTGGTGACAATACTTGGACAACTCGGATACCGCTTGCCCGCCGGAACTTCCCGATGCACTCAACACTGGATACTGTGCTTGTGCGTGCTGTGTGTGTGTTCCGTGCACCGTGTTTGGTGACGACACGCGCCTTGCATTGTCTGTTGCAGTGGGCGGCAGCGCTTCGAGAGTTTAGGTTCTGCGCTCGCGTCGGTCTGCCGGCCGGCGCTCGCCCGGCGGCGACGTTCGCGCTGCGGGCGCACGGATACTGACGCGCCTATCGTTGCCCTGGATGGATACCCACTGACCTCGGCTTTGAATCTTTATATAGTGCGAAGCTGCCGACCCATTGCAGTTTGGCTCGGCATCTGGATGCGCTGGTGTGCTTGGTGACAATACTTGGACAACTCGGATACCGCTTGCCCGCCGGAACTTCCCGATGCACTCAACACTGGATACTGTGCTTGTGCGTGCTGTGTGTGTGTTCCGTGCACCGTGTTTGGTGACGACGCCTGGACGACCGTGTGCGCCGCCGGAATTACCGCTGCGCTCACCACTGGACTCTACAAAAGTATTTCGTGCTATGCCCTTAGCCGTTACAACCGAGAGATCGTCGCAATTTCAGACCCAGTCCGCCTGGGTCTGAAATCGCGACGATCTCTCGGTTGTAACGGCTAAGGGCATAGCACCAAATTCTTTTGTAGAGTCCAGTGGTGAGCGCAGCAGGAATTCCGGCGGTGCACCGCCTGGGTCTAAAATTGGGGCTGGAAATGCGCGGTTTCAGGGTGGATACGAACTGGTGCCCCAATTTTGGGTCTAGGCGGAACCGGCATTTTTCATTCCGGCCTGTATCTGACATTTTCGTACGGGTCCCTTTTACCTGAAAAACGCAAATTTGGAAGGTACATTCCATCAAAGACCACCACATACGTAATTTGGGACATTCCATCAGTGGCAGTCAGACGTCATCTGATGGACCATCAGGGCACGTTCCACCAGGGCTGCTGACTGGCAGTCAGACGTCATCTGATGGACCATCAGGGCACGTTCCACCAGGGCTGCTGACTGGCAGTCAGTGTCCCAAATTACGTATCTTGATGGAATTTTCAATAGGGCATACCCACTAGCATGAGTACTAACTGCTCTAAATCAGGAAACAGACTAGGAAGTCAGGACGGTGCAGACTCCGTGTTTCGCAAGATGACTGGGGAAGTTCTTTTGCGAGCTATGCCAATTATGCGAACGATTTTTATGCCCGTCGTTTGCGTCTCTCCAGCAAAAGGAATAAGCTGATCTACAAAAAGCGTAATCACAAGCCAAGATTTAAGGTAATTACGTAGAATGGTTCGGAAGCCGAGAAAGAAATGCTGTCATCTAAAGCAGAATGTGAACGTTCGAAGGCCTTCTCCGGACAGCTGTTGCGTAATAACCTGGCTGTGCAAAACTTTTACGTCACCGCTGTGTATCAGTCACGGACGTTCGAATGGCGGTGGACCCGGTGCGAATCTCGAAGGCCTCAAACCCCAAGTGACGAGAACATGCATTGACTCGATTGTCGCTACGCGAACGCCCGATTGCCTGCAGCCAAATAGCATTCAGCTTGTGATCTTTCGGGGCGACATGACCGCTGGAAGACTCGCTGTTGCGATCCCCTCATCTTGCAGCACTCTACTGGAGCTGACATCTCCAAAAAGTCGGCTATTGCACGCATAAACACAAAAAAAGCACACTAAGAAAGCAAAGAGGAAAATCAAAGTTACACACCGCCCTATGAAAGCCGAAACCCACTGTCGCTTCCCATCACTAAAACTGGCGATAGCTGCTAAACACACACTACTTCACTTCAGGAAGTCTCACTCAAGCACCTGGGTCAACACGAAACACTGATCACTTCGGCGAAACGACTAGTCGAGGTAGGCGAGACAGGCGGGAGCAGAGACTTCGGCGGCCATGAAAGAATGGCGAAGCTTTTGTTTGTTATGAATCCTAACGGAGGTGCCGGTCTTGGAAACCTTTTAAAAAAATAATAAGTCTTATCAATGGGTTATTTTTAAACGTAGAAATACGCCGCTCAAAAGAAAATTACAACTCAAAAGAAAGGTTTAACAACCAAGATTTAAGCTGCCAATCAAACTCTTAGCCAGTGAGAAGTATAGCAGCCAATTGGGGCTAAACGTCAAAAACGTCACGGAACACCAACTTTGTGGCACGCGATTTAAAACGGATGAAATAGGCGCAAACTATAATCAGTCTCACGCCAAAAGATATTGCTGTAGAATATTTTTCTCGCGAAAAAATTTTTTTTGGCGTGCGTGTCCAAATTAGGCTGTTTAAAAAAACTTTTTTCTTTGCCCTTTGAAGGACACATGCAAAGTAAAAAAAAACATTTTTAAACAGTTTAGATGGAAAAAGTATGTAATAAAACGAACTTACAACTAAGAATGAAAAAAGTGCTAAATTTACGGCCCAAAACGAATTTGAAGTTGTACGCCCGCGGGAGCCGCCGCGGGTCACGTGATAGACCTGTGCGCCAATCGCGCGGCGCGGCATCTGACCGAAGTCACACCGCCACCGCACTGAGCGTTGTGAGCTGCCGGTTCAGCGCGTTTGTCGACGCCGCTGGCGCCGTCACCGTGGAAGTTCGTCTTACTGATCTATATTGTAACAGACTGGATCGCGGCCTCGGCAGCTGGGGCCGAGTGTCGACACTGGCGGCCATTCATTAACCCCAGCGATTTCATGGGACTCAAGGCAAGCAGAAAAATGCCGTTTCCCCGTTTTAACGTTTGTCGGCAGTGAAACGTTATGGCTGCTTTTCGATAAGGCGTCAAATAGCTTGCGTACAAAATATAAAACTAACATCCTTCGCAGTTCTTATAAATAAATATTTTGTCGTCAAGAGTGGCTCCGCTGGGCGAAAAATGAAGTGCAGCTCAATGAGGCGAGAGTTACCTAGAGTTACCGAGGAGTCGATGGCGCTTTCGTTCAGTTGGGTTCAGCAGACGACGAGCTAGAGGGCTTTGCTACGCGGAATTCGCTCACTTCCGGGAACCCGCCGTCAAGATAGAACTTCTATGTCATTCATTACCCTTCTGGGCTTCCCCGAGGACAGTCTCATTGACGGCAAGTTGCGTTTGTCCACTCCACTACGAGGGCAAGCTTGCCAGGTCAGCCGTTGGCTGCTCCGGTACGCGTTGATTTTGTTAATCGGCCTTCGAACGTTTGACAAATACCGATTCGATATCCAGACAGCCCGACAAAAGGATCGCAGCACACCATTAAAGACTCGCCTCCGCGCAGAGCGTACATGCTTCAATATTCTTACTTGTGCGTTTCTCCCATATATAGGCGTGCATTCCCTGGTGTCAAGGATTGGCCGCCAGGGACGACACGGACCGGCCTCCCAATCCCCGTTCCTGCCTGCTACAATAGAGGGCAATGGTTCGCTCTGCTTAAGGGTGCCGCAGCCGTCATCTGCACCGGCGCGCAGGTCTGTCACGTATGCTTGCGATTTTTCAGGAGCTTTCCTTGGGCTCTAAAACTGTATTTATTAATGTTCATCTTTTCGTTTCACTTTAAACGAAAGATGAATTAGTAAACTTTTAGAGACAATAGCAAAGCTTCCGAAGACCGGGAGCACCACGTGACGAAATAGCGGCCAGTCACGTTGTCAATAGCGTCCACATTATCGCGGCGCCCGCGCGAACCAGCTACGAATTTGTATTGCGCCGTAAATGCTGCAACTCGCGTCGCCGTGCGAGAGCTTGAGTGGCCGGATGGTGAACAAAGAAGAAAAAAGTGCGTGGACGAATGGTTATCGCGCTTGACTGTCGCGCGGCAAATATCTGGGTTAGAGTCCGGAGTATGGGAATGTTCTTTTATTTGTTCTTCCTACTTGTCCTCTCTCGGAAGACCGAGAACTTTCTCGTCTTATCGAGTAACGAATATTGCCCGCCCCGAACTTTCTATGCCGAACGTTCCAGAAACCCACGCCGGTACGAAAGGTGCTCCGCGTGGCGAGCCGAAGTGAGTCCCGCTCCAGCGCTCGATCCTGCTATTACGCCGACTCCGAAGCCCGCGACGGTTTGTTCTTATCCTCCGTTTATTTTTTTGTTGTTCTGGGCACATGCTCACCTCATTGAACGTTTAGCTTTGCTTCAGTTTTCATTGCCTCATCAATTGTTATTCGTGACATTTTGGTGGATGTGCGGGATGTCGCATTCTATGCCCGTGAACCGTACCCCTCCGTAGACAATCCCGGGCAAGTGAGGTGCTCAGCCCCGCAAGACTACCCTGTCGCAGAAGACGGCTATGGCCGTTCAAGCCGCCGTACGCAAAGGCCGAACTCCCGGAATTCGAACTCCTGCCACAGAAGCCCCCAAATAATATCCCGACGATGACCACCCCACCCGTCATAGTCCTGCCCGTCGCTCCGCGGGACGCCTACTCCCTTCCTCGGCGCGGCGCGATCTGCGAGGACGTCGAACACTGGATCAATCATTACGAACGCGTGGGTCACCACAACGGGTGGAGCGAAGAACAGCGCCTGCAAAGCCTCTATTTCTCCCTTAGAGGGAACTGCAGGGTGCTGGTTCGAAAACCATGAAGCTTCGTTGAACTCGTGGGACATTTGCAAGAACGAGCTGACGCGTACATTTGCCAGTCAACACCGAAGAGAGAAGCCCGAAGACCTGCTGCAATCGAGGACCCAGGCCCCAGTGAGAGTGTCACGAGCTTTGCAGAGGACGTTCTTTGTCTGAACTCCCTCGCCAACCCTCAGGACACCGACGATAGAAGCTGAGTATTCTGGTCGCGTGTGTGAAGGACGACATCTTTGGCGGGCTCGTACGCAACCCACCAACGACCATTCAAGGATTTGTCACGGAGGCGACGAACATCGACCGTGCTCTACAAGCCCGAGCCAGCCACTACCAGAGGCTACCCGGCGTCAGCGCGGTTCCGACGTCTCCGTGCGACTAAGCCCACGGCATCACGGGCATTCAAGAGCTTATTCGCGACGTCGTCCGGGAGGAGCTTGAGAAGCTTCTGCCGACTGCTGAGCGCCCGGCCTCAACCTCCATCGCCGAGGTTGTTCGGGACGAGGTTCAGCGAGCATTCCTTCCAGTGTGCACCTCTCACCATGGCCGCAGCCGATGATTCGACGCTGACCTACGCAGTAGTAGCCCGACGACCACAGCGTGCTGCTCTACATTACCCGGCTGACGCCACGACAAGTCTCACAAACGCAGGCGCATCCCCGACGAAACGACGATGGACATTAGTACGACAGCCGAGACCAACCGGCGCACAAAGAAAACCGACGTGTGGAGGACAGTCAAATCGACGACACATTCGCACTCAATGCGGTGAAGCCGATCAAATTTACCGTCGATGCCCCTACCGACAGCTGGAGATGCGTGGGTTCCACCCGAACAACCCACGCCCGAACTACGGCGAACGCCCTCGCGACGTAGAGAGTACCTCCGACGCTCGCCCTCCTCAGCGCCGTGTCTCCGCCATAAACCCGCTTCCCATCACCATGACGTTCAGTGTCCCCAGCGCTACGACCCCGCCGAGAAAGCCTGTCTTCCTGCGTCACCGGAAAAAACTAAGTGCGGCAACGCCTGGACGTGACCTTGCCGAAGACAACCGAAGTAAACAGCCTCCAAGAAGCTCGGAGCGCTCCCACTCTCCCGACGTCACGCATCGCAACGACGCTCCTGCAACGGTGATCATCAACCTACGCGTTCTTATTGAAGGCCACAACTCATTAGCACTTGTGGACACCGGGAGCAGACTACTCAGTCTTCAGTGTGAGGCTCTATCACCGCCTTCGAAAAGTCCCGATGCCTTGGGATGGACTTCCAATACAAGCCGCCCGTGGTCACCTCATTACATTAGTCGAGAGATGCACTTCTCACATCGAGAATCACGATGAGACGTACCCTGTGAAGTTCGTCGTTCTGCAAGACTCTGCAAGATACGTTGTTTTTAGAAGGGACTTTCTCTGAGAGCATGGCACCGCCACCGACCTCGAGGCAAAAGCAGTTCACGCTGCGACAGCCTGTTCTGCCACCGGTGGAAACCAACACGACGTCACCCACGATCCGAGTTATTGCCAACCATGTGAACCTGCCGCTGCGGTCGAGTGTTTTCGTAACCGTCGTAAACGACGCAGCCATTCAAGGTTAAACTCTTCTGAAAGGCAGCGTTCAGCTGCCTCTTGAAGAAGAAATTGGCTCGCACGATGCGTAATGATCTTCAAGAATGACCTACAACGGTTCTCGAGACAAACTTTCGAGAGGAGCAAGAGCGTCTAACAAAGGATTGTACCGTGAGCCACGTCCAGGAGCTTCAAGCGCCAGCCATGGCCGCCGCAATCTTTGAGGAAACCTCGTCGTCACAGCAGAAGAGTACGTCGCTGTCGCAACTAGGACATCAACCCCGAGCTTCCAGATCAAAACCGGCGACTGGCTTATTTCCTCGCTAATTACAGTGACTCTTTCGCCACGTCGTCAAAAGTTTGCCAAACACCAAAAGCAAAACAACGGATTGTTACCGACGATGACTCGCTCCTGTTCACCAGTCCGTACCGAGTCTCTTTAAAGAAGCGTGATTCAAGATCGAGTTCAAAAAATGCTCGATGACGACAGCATTCATCCCTCAACAAGTCCGTGGGCGTCCCCAGTCGTCCTTGTAAAGAAGAAGGACAGAACCCTGAGGTTCTGCGTCGACTATCGTCGACCGGACGCTGTGACTAAGGACGTCTATCGACTCCCCAGCATCAATGACACCTTTGACCGACTGCGCCACTCCCGATATGTTTTCGTCGGTCGGACCTGAAGAGTGGCTACTGGCAGATTGAATTCGACGAACGCGACCGCGAGAACACTGCCTTCGTAGCTCCCGATGGACTATAAGAGTTCAAAGTGATGCCGTTCGGACTTTATACAGCACTAACCACCTTCCAGCGTTTCATGGACACCGTGCTTCAGGTCTGAAAAAGCAGATCTGCCTCGTCTGCCGGGACGATGTCGTAGTATTTTCACTTGATTTCGACAAACACTTGAGACGACTTCGAGCCGTGCTTGAAGCCACAAATACCGCAGGCCTGTCACTCAAGCCAACATAGTGTCGGTTCGCCAATGAAGAACTCAAGTTCCTTGGCCCCGTCGTGTACCGCAAAGTTGTTCTCCCTGACCCCGAGAAGACCCGCGCCGTAGCTGCGTGTACGCTTCCGTCTGACAAAAGGGCATTGATAAGAATTTGTTTGGACTCTGTGCCTACTGCAGGCCGTTTGGTACGGGACTTTGCTAAGCTGTCCGCACCGCTGACGCGACTCACAAGTGAGGCCGTGAAGTTTGAGTGGACAGAACAACACCATCGGTTATTCCGATGAGCTCAAACGAAGACTCCTGAACACCCCGATTCTCGGCCACTTTGAACAGTGTCCCTGAAACAGAGATCCACAAGGACGCCGGTAACACCGGACGTGGGGCGATACTAGTCTAAAGGCAGGACGGGGCAGAGCGTGCCATCGCATACGTGAGTCTGACGCTGTCTAAGGCGGAGAGGAACTACTGAACGACTGAAATGGAGCGCCTCGCTGTCGTCTGGGCAATACCCAAGTTCCGCCCATATCTGTATGGAGGTCTTTTTCGCGCGGTGGAGACCACCACTCGCTCTGCTGGCTCGCGAATCCGGAGGGCTGCTTCGGACGCCTTGCCCGGTAGGACCTGCGACTGCAAGAGTTGGACATGCCCGTGATGTACAAGTAAGGCCGGAAGCACAATGACGCCGACTGCCTGTCAAGGCGTCCCAGATCGAGGCCGGTCCTGGCTGCACTAAAGACGACGACGAGGAGTGTTTTCTCGGCGCTCCGAATGTCAGCGAAATGGGTGCACTCGAACAAGACGACCCTGAGCTGCGAGCACTCATCGAGCGCCTAGGGGGACAAGAGAGCGCTGTTTCCAGCGTTTTCGCACGAACACTGCAGTACCTCTTTTTATCCGACAAGGGGTGCTCTACAAGGACACCTTCAGCGGCATCAACATGGCGTGGCTGTTGGTGATCCCTTCCAGTTTTCGAGCGAAAATATTTCAAGCCTGCCCACGATGAGCTGACTGCGTGACTTCTTGGCTACAGCACGGCTCTTGCCTGTTTACGCGCAAAAGTACTACTGGCCCAAGCTTGCGATGACAGTCCACCACTACACCCGATCTTGCCACGAGTGTCAACGAGCAAAGTAAACCACCGACGAAACCAGCAGGACTTCTCGAGCCTATGGCGCCGCCGTCTGCCACATTTCAGCAAGTCGAAATGCATTTACTTGGACCATTCACACCATCGAAACAAGGAAACCGATGGATAATCGCTGCAACCGATTATCTCGCACGCTACACCCAGACAAAGGCCATTTCATCAGCTACGGCTGATGAAGTCGCCAAGTTTTTCATCGAGTCCATTCACCTCCGTCACGGCGCTCGCGAAGTTCTCATTACAAACCGTGGATCATCGTTCATGGCTCAGCTGACACAAGAAACCTTTCGCCTGAGTATCACCGGCCACCGTCGAACCACAGGGTACCATCCGCAGACGAAAATGGACTAACAGAAAGGCTAAACAAAACTATCCGCTGACATGATCTCCATGCATGCTACACGTAGAGCACATGACTTGGGACGAGGTGTTGTTGTACGTAACGTTTGCTGACAACACGGCGGTGCAAGCCACCACAGGAGTATGCACCTTTTCATCTGGTGCATGGCTCGAAAAGTTACGACCTTGCTCGACGCTGATGCTGCCCCACAAACCAGCTGACGATGTGAGCCAAGACGCCCAGGTTGTTGCTCAACGAGGTATAGAATGTTCGCCAGCTCGCCCGACTCCGGGTTCAAAACCCACAACGTACTAATGCTACCCAGTAGAACCATCGGCGGATCGACGTTCGCTTCAAGCCCGGAGACCGTGTGCGGGTCTGGACCGCGATACGACGACGCTGTCTAAGTGAGAAACCTTCTGAAGCGCTACTTCGGACCCTACAAAGTGCTTCGTCGACTTAAGAACATGAACACGAGGTGATGCCCGACGGAACACGGACTTCAACGCGCCGCCCTGCACGACCGGAAGTCGTCCACGGCCTCGGCGCCTCAAGCTGTACTTCGATCGATAGGGCTGTGAACTTCGCCTTTTTTCGTTGTACTACGTTCCCCGGGACTGTATTTTACAAGCCTCCGTAGTTTGTCATCATTTATTTTCTTTTTCTGATTTATTACCCGTCAAATCGCATCGGGACGATGCCCTTTTTAAAGCGGGGAGCAGCGGCACGCGCATCGCTGAGCGAGAGCGTGCGTGACCGAAACGATTACCCCGTTTGACTGCCACTCGGAAGATCTGGGTTCAATCCGGGTAGAGGAATGTACTCTTATTTATTCTTTCTACTTTTCCGTTCTCGCAAGTTCGAGAACTTTCTTGTCTTATCGAGTGACGAATGTTCTACGCACCGAACTTTCTTGGCCGAATGTTTCAGAAACCCACGCCGGTACAAAAGGAGCTTCGCGTGGCGAGCCGGAGTCATCTCGTCCCAGCGCTCGATCCTGCTCTTCCGCCAACTTTGAAGCCCACGACGCTTTGTTGTTATCCTCCGTTTCATTTTTTTGTTCTGGGCACAAGGTCGCCCCATTACACGTTTAGTTTGCTTCAGTTTTCTTTGCCTCATGAATCGCCATTCGCGACAATATGGCTCTAAATTATTTTATTTTTGTTGTAAATATGTTTTGTGACTTTCTTTCTTACAACCAGGCTGTTAAACAATTGTCCCTTTAAATGTGTCCTGTAACACGTGGTTAATGTTGTCAACTAAAAACAAAATAAAAAAAGCTTGTCATAGTTTTTTGCGAAAATCTGCTACGTTTCAGACGCACATCAAAGTTAACAAAACAATGTGGAGCACGAGTTCGTCTGCTGCTTGCTCAGGGGTGTCGATTATATCAATACGCCGAGCTCTTATTGGCGGATTGACAAAAAAAATAGTGCGCAGACCTGAAGGCACATAGCACTTTGGTCTACCCCTTGTCCTTCCAATCAAAGCCAATCAAATCTCGGCTTCGTTCTTGCTCTCCGCATACAATTTACTGCCATAAATTGCTTGAACTGTAATGTTAATAAAATAACCCATACTTTCCTTTTTGCCCAGACCGGTTGTGTGCGCATAATGTTCCCTGCATCATCTTGCTCTTTTGAGGTCTGTTGTTATACCTTTCGCCACACACCACATTTCTTTCAATGCTTTGTGCAGCATTTGCCGGCAGTTTAAATCTTCAGCGACTAAATTGACATGGTTTGCAAAAACTTTTGTTTTCCAGTGCAAAATCTTACTTGTTCGACGTCACATCGAAATTACAAAACCACTATAGTTTATCAATTTATAAACAAACCGGCTACAGCTCTTCCTTTCCTGACTTTCTGTAGGTACACATCGCGACACTGTTAGCGCAAACACGACATCGGCGCATTTTCACAGTTTACTTCTAAGTAGTATTAGCGAGCACGAAATTTTATCGCTTACATTATGGAACTAAATGAGCTCTTTCCCTAGCAATATTAACTTGGATGACATCCCTTCGTTTTAAAGAGAAAAACTGCAAAAACCGGCGATCGCTTGTTCGCGCTAACAGTGTCGCGCTCTGTACTTTCCTGAGCCAGTTTAGTGGGACTTTAAAAGCGCATTGGCGCATTGACGAACAAATCAGTTCAGTGCGTGGTCCAAGTTTCCCGCCGTAATTGGTAACTTCAGCAGACCGTTTTCACTGTCGGTTCCTTTCGGAGGCTGTCAAACAGCACATGTGCGGTCCGCTTTCCGAGAATTCAAAGTGGAGCTCCAGGAAAACTTTATAGTATACTGTTTTTTTTTAGCGTAAAGCTGCATTTACACTGGCGTTAGAAACGCAGCGGAGAAGCGGATCCGCCCGATTTAATCATCAAAGCAACGTGAATTTCCACAGCGTTCGCAACCGCTTGGCTAATAGGGCTGAGCTTCTAGCGTCGGTGCGGCGTTATGGCAAGCGTTCAACACTGCAAACGGATCCGCAATTGAGAAGCGGATCTGCGCGTTCTAAACCGCAAAGCGCCTGGAATCGAGAGGTAGGAGCGCGTTTTTGCCATTCGCTTCGGGACTGATTTACCCCAGCCGCTTTCGCGAACCGCGAGACGGCAACTAATCGCCACGTGATGCTGACGAGACGTTGGTGGCTTTCGAATCAAGATGGCATCTGTCGCTGGTGAGGCGGCCAATTCACTCTAGTCCTAGTGTCACTGCAGACAAATCAACGAAAATGTGATATTGACGTCTGTCACTTTACTCGCCCGCTAAAAGAATTGACTCATAATCTGAACGGGCTTCGCACCGGTGATTTGGTATGGGTTAGAGCTTGTTAGTGCCACAGCCCAAAGGTTTTTTCTTTGAGTTTTTGCCCATAGAACGTCCGAGCCCGCCCCAGATTAACCGAAATGTCAGTTTTTGTACCCACTTAGTCAGTCGTGTGAACATTTGAAAGCTTTCTATAACGTGCGTGATCACCACGAAAGCCGAAAGAGAGGTAGAGATAGAGGCTGATCGCGTAGCCAACGCACTACCGCGAAGCTAGGAGGATACCTGCGCTAGCTCGACCTGTAACGTTACTACTACCAAAAATAAACAAAGGAAACATGCTCAAGAAATAAAGTGTTCATACTAGACGTTACAGAGGTAATCCATACTGTGTTTGTTTGAGCTTAATGACGAACGAGGTGTAGACTCGATAGACGTGCGAGTGACGAAAGGAAACTCCTCCCCCAAGGAAGCCACGACCAGCTAGCACCAAACACACTACCCAACACCACCACCCACCCCGCCGCTGAAAAATTTCGAGAAATTGTACGACGAAGCAAAGAGGAGAATAAACTGGCCTTCTATCCCAAAAAGGTCAGCTATGCATGCGGGAACGGTCCACTTCAAAGAAAAAGTAGGGGCATCCTCTTCCGAGTCAGAAAGGCGCTCCTTGCAGGGCGCTGCCGTTTTTAGAAAGTTACTGAGTCTGAAAGCGGATCTCCAGATACCACAAACTGCCATATCGGCGCAAGGCGTTGGTGTGCCCCGTGAGGAGCTGCTGGCAACTTCGTCGACTAGACTGCTCCCAACACAGTATTCCACATCAAACGAGTCCAGCTCTATGTGGCAATACTTCCGAAGTAAGTAGTGATAGAAAAATCACTTCATTTAAAATGAAATGTATATGACATGAAAGTTTTACTTTGGCTTAAGGTTGCGTCTTTTTTGCAGGCATGCTGCGCATGAGCGGATTTCAACAGAATATAACGACACTAGTGCAGGATCATTCTTACGAGATATGTGGCGACCCCGCATCCTCTGTCCGGACACTTCTAAAGCTGTGCTCTCGCCAGCCGAGATTAGTGTTACTAAGGCAGTGAGCAACACACACCAGTGTTGTTTCGTGGAGATTCGAAAAAGCCGTCGCCTAGTACCTTCTAAGACTTCAAGAAAAACCAGACACCGCTTCTCCAACCAGTACTGCTAGTGTACAAAGTTGCAACCCTACTCACATATAGTTTTAATTACTCTTACGGCAGTCAGATCACACAGTAATATTATGTTAACTAGATCCAATTGGACGAAACCATGCAGCTTATAGAAGCCACTAGTCCTACCTGTTCAGAAAGCGTGTTGCGGTTTGAAGTGTTTGAGCAAACCACTCTAATTTCATTTGTCATTAGAATTCAAAATGAAATTCTTAAACACTTAGTCTGAAAATTTATTAAAAGCTTCGGATTTTTTCTTGGTGAGCTACGTACTCCCATGCGCTCACGTATTTCATGCGACATGATTCACGTCAGAGCCACCAGGTTGGCAGTTGACTCTAATTGCAGTCGTTCTAGAGACCATCTGTAATGGAGATAAAAGATGCCGTTTCAAGAAAAATTACTTTCTTTTGCCTAAACCGCTTCAGAGGAAATTCGACTTTTAGTAAATTTTTATTAAATAGTATGCATGTAAATTTGTATTCACGACACGAGCAGGTTTTTTTCAAGGAAGGGATATAAATATTATTTGATCTGAGTTGAATAGTTTCCGCACTGTGCTTATTTCATGGGCACTGGTAAATTCGTTATATTGCCACCCGCAGAGCCGAGAAAGCAATGCTCGGTCACGGTCTTCTAGAAGATTCCATTCATTCTCGCACTAGACGTAATTTCTCCCTTTGCTTTGTTGTTCTCGAAAGTGCCAGTTCATCCTCGCCCCGGGCGTGCGACGTCCAACTTTCTTTGCCGAACTTTCGAGATAACGACTCACTCTAGATAAGCAGCTGCCCGCGACATTGTCGAGTCAGTCTCCCTCGCGCTCTGTTGTCGCCGCCGAATCGCCGCCTGCTTTTCTGCTACCTCGACGCTCTTTAGTTCTTTTCGTTGCTTATTTTTGGTTAACACAAGTTCGCCTAATAAACCGCTCTTTTTCAGTTAAAAATACGGTGAAACAATATAAACATGCAGTATCGCAATCCTATCGTGCGTAGAACGGCTTGAGTCGAACGACGTGGACGACTTCGCGTCGTGGCTGGCGGCGTCCTGATGGTCGGGTTCCGTCGGGGAGCACCTCGTAGTTCAAGTCCCCAAGGCGGCGGATGACCTTGTAGGGTCTGAAGTAGCGTTTTAACAGTTTTTCGCTGAGTCCGCGGCGGCAAATGGGCGTCCACACCCACACCCTGTCTCCGGGCTGGAACTCCACGTCGCAGCGACGAAGGTTGTACCGGCCAGCGTCCACACGTTGCTGGTCCTTTATTCGAAGACGGGCTAGCTGGCGTACTTCTTCTGCTCGTTGGGTGACCAGCTGGGCGTCGTCGGTGCTGTCGTCCGTTGGGTCGTGGGGCAGCATGGCGTCGAGCGTCGTCGACACCTTTCTGCCGTGCACCAGCTGAAAAGGTGTAATGCCGGTAGTTCCTTGAATCGCCGTATTGTACGCGAACGTGACGTAGGGCAGCATTTCATCCCACGTCTTGTGTTCCACGTCCACGTATATCGAAATACATGTCGGCGATGGTCTTGTTTAGTCGCTCCGTCAGCCCGTTGGTCTGCGGTTGGTATGCCGTGGTCCGGCGATGGTTGGTGTGGCTCAGGCGGAGTATCTCTTGTGTCAGTTGCGCCATGAACGAGGATCCTCGGTCCGTAATCAGGACTTGGGGAGCGCCGTGTCGGAGGATGATAGACTCTACAAAGAACTTGGCTACTTCCACGGCGGTCCCCGAGGTGAGTGCTTTTGTCTCGGCGTACCTGGTGAGATAGTCAGTTGCCACGATTATCCAACGGTTTCCCTGCGTCGACGGTGGAAAGGTCCGAGAACATTCATTCCAATCTGCTGGAATGGTGCGGTCGGGGGCGCGATCGGTTGCAGGAGACCTGCCGGCTTCGTCGGTGGTGTCTTGCGTCGTTGACATTCGTGGCACGAACGGACGTAGAGGTGGACAGTCTTCGGGAGCTTGGGCCAGTAGTATTTTTCTCGGATCCGTGCAAGAGTTCTACTGTAGCCAAGGTGACCAGATGTTGGGTCGTCGTGGCAGGCTTGGAAGATCTCTTCTCGAAGACTAGCAGGAATCACCAGGAGCCACGTCGAGTTGCTGTCCCCGAAGTTCTCTTTATAGAGGATACCCTCCGGACGGCGAATCTTGGCAGGTCGCGTGAGAAGACTCGGGGAATCGTACCCCTCGTCCCTCCAAATGGTCGATCGATGCGCGCAGTTCAGGATCGTCCCGCTGGAGTGCTGCCATACCGTGAACGCTCATTGCCCCAAGAAAGTGATCGTTGTCGTCGTCGTCTTTGGCACAGCCGGTAGCTGACTCGACGGGGGCTCTGGACAGGCAGTCGGCGTCGCTGTGTTTTCGGCCTGACCTGTAGACCACGGTCACGTCGTACTCTTGCAGTCGTAGGCTCCACCGAGCGAGGCGTCCCGATGGGTCCTTCAGGCTCGCTAACCAACACAGCGAGTGGTGGTCGGTGACCACCCGAAAAGGACTCCCGTACAAGTACGGGCGGAATTTTGTGATGGCCCAGACGACGGCCAGACATTCCTCTCGGTTGTCGAGTAATTGCGTTCCGCGTTTGACAGCGTCCGGCGAGCGTACGCGATCACGCGCTCCGCACCGTCTTGTCGTTGGACCAGTACCGCTCCGAGTCCTGTATTACTGGCGTCCGTGTGAACTTCCGTTTCGGCTGATTGGTCGAAGTGGCCGAGAATCGGTGGTGACTGGAGCCGCCGCTTCAGTTCGTCGAATGCCTGTTGTTGTTCTCCACCCCATTCGAAGTTCTCGGCGCCTCTTGGCGCAAGCAGCGTTGAACGCTGCGAAAGCCCGTTCGTACATGCCGGAGGGATCCAGTCGACGCCAGCGAATCGTCCGAGTCATTGCGGGAAGCGACGTGAACCTTCGCCACGGTCGACTGTTCTTGTGCTCCAGTCGTGACCGATGCAGTTGCCCGCGGGAAAGTCCGCTGGAAGGCAACGTCCAACTGCTTCTCGGAAGAGGAATCAGGCGTCGCACAGTGGCGTAACGTGAGCTGCAGAGTGGACAGTACCAGTGGTCCTCGCTGACGAGCTCGACCTGAGGCGCAGCACCTCGACGAAAGGTGCCGCTGTAGGAAACGCTGCAGGAGCTGCCGAGGCCGACGCCGAAATCGCTCGTCGATCTCCGAGGATGCCCTGGCCATGTCAGCCACACAGTACACCACCGCCGCAGCTCGACGTTAACCGCCAAGCTTGAGTGCCACGGCACGACGATAGTCTCGGATGACCTCCTCGCCGAGTTCGGCGACTGCTTTGCGACGATGTCGAGGGTGCGCCAGACAACAGTGTGCGAAACACCGCATCGTCACCAACGAGGAAGCGCTCCCTGTGCATCGGCCGCCATACCGGGTCACCCCAGAAGAACGAGAGGCCATTCAGGGACAGGTACAAGAATGCCATCGACGACGTACTTAGCCTTCGAGCAGCCCGTGGGCCTCTCCAGTCGTACTGGTGAAGAAGACGGACGACGCTTCGATTCTGCGTTGACTAACGAGCGGCTCAACGCGGTGACGAAGAAAGACGTGTATCCGCGTCTCCCGCATCGACGACACGCTGGACCGGCTGGTGCCACTCACGGTACTTTCCGTCGATGGACCTAAGAGTGCTACTGGCAGATCGAAGTCGACGAACGGGACCGGAGTAAAAGACTGACTTGTCACGCCCGACGGACTGTGCAGAGTTCAAGGTGATGCCCTTCGGACTCTGCACAGCGGCCGGCAACGTTCCAACGTGTCACGGACACCGTCCTGGCAGGCCTCAAGTGGCAGATATGTCTCAGTTTACCATCGACGACGTCGTGGTGATTCTCGGCCAACTTCGACGAGCATTGCGACGCCTTCGAGCCGTTCTTGAGGCTATCAGGACATGCGAGACTCACCCTGAAGCCGACGAAGTGCCGGTTTACCTACGGCGAACTGAAGTTCCGTGGGCCACAGTTGTGAGCAACGTAGGTAAGTCCTGACCCTGAGAAACTCGCGCCGTAGCTGCCTTTCCGCCGCCCACCGACAAAAAGGCCGTCCGAAGATTCCCTGGACTTTGCGCATACTACCGGCGATTCGTTCAGGATTTCGCCAAGCTTTCTGCGCCGCTCACGCACCTTACGAAAGACGCCGTGAACTTCGAATGGGGTGGAGAACAACAACAGGCATTCGACGAACTGAAGCGGCGGCTCCAGTCACCACCGATTCTCGGCCACTTCGACCAATCAGCCGAAACGGAAGTTCACACGGACGCCAGTAATACAGGACTCGGAGCGGTACTGGTCCAACGACAAGACGGTGCGGAGCGCGTGATCGCACACGCCAGCCGGACGCTGTCAAACGCGGAACGCAATTACTCGACAACCGAGAAGGAATGTCTGGCCGTCGTCTGGGCCATCACGAAATTCCGCCCGTACTTGTACGGGAGTCCTTTTCGGGTGGTCACCGACCACCACTCGCTGTGTTGGTTAGCGAGCCTGAAGGACCCATCGGGACACCTCGCTCGGTGGAGCCTACGACTGCAAGAGTACGACGTGACCGTGGTCTACAGGTCAGGCCAAAAACACAGCGACGCCGACTGCCTGTCCAGAGCCCCCGTCGAGTCAGCTACCGGCTGTGCCAAAGACGACGACGACGACGATCACTTTCTGGGGCAGTGAGCGTTCACGGTATGGCAGCGCCCAGCGGGACGATCCTGAACTGCGCGCATTGATCGACCATTTGGAGGACGAGGGGGTACGATTCCCCGAGTCTCTCACGCGACCTGCCAAGATTCGCCGTCCGGAGGGTATCCTCTAAAGAGAACTTCGGGGACAACAACTCGACGTGGATCCTGGTGATTCCTGCTAGTCTTCGAGAAGAGATCTTCCAAGCCTGCCACGACGACCCAACATCTGGTCACCTTGGCTACAGTAGAACTCTTGCACGGATCCGAGAAAATACTACTGGCCCAAGCTCCCGAAGACTGTCCACCTCTACGTCCGTTCGTGCCACGAATGTCAACGACGCAAGACACCACCGACGAAGCCGGCAGGTCTCCTGCAACCGTATCGCGCCCCGACTGCACCATTCCAGCAGATTGGAATGGATCTTCTCGGACCTTTCCCGCCGTCGACGCAGGGAAACCGTTGGATAATCGTGGCAACTGACTATCTCACCAGGTACGCCGAGACAAAGCACTCCCCTCGGGGACCGCCGTGGAAGTAGCCAAGTTCTTCGTGGAGTCTATCGTCCTCCGACACGGCGCTCCCCAAGTCCTGATTACGGACCGAGGATCCTCGTTCATGGCGCAACTGACACAAGAGATACTCCGCCTGAGCCACACCGACCACCGCCGGACCACGGCATACCACCCGCAGACCAACGGGCTGACGGAGCGACTAAACAAGACCATCGCCGACATGATTTCGATATACGTGGACGTGGAACACAAGACGTGGGATGAAGTGTTGCCCTACGTCACGTTCGCGTACAATACGGCGATTCAAGAAACTACCGGCATTACACCTTTTCAGCTGGTGCACGGCAGAAAGGTGACGACGATGCTCGACGCCATGCTGCCCCACGACCCGACGGACGACAGCACCGACGACGCCCAGCTGGTCACCCAACGAGCAGAAGAAGTACGCCAGCTAGCCCGTCTTCGAATAAAGGACCAGCAACGTGTGGACGCTGGCCGGTACAACCTTCGTCGCCGCGACGTGGAGTTCCAGCCCGGAGACAGGGTGTGGGTGTGGACGCCCATTCGCCGCCGCGGACTCAGCGAAAAACTGTTAAAACGCTACTTCGGACCCTACAAGGTCATCCGCCGCCTTGGGGACTTGAACTACGAGGTGCTCCCCGACGGAACCCGACCATCAGGACGCCGCCAGCCACGACCCGAAGTCGTCCACGTCGTTCGACTCAAGCCGTTCTACGCACGATAGGATTGCGATACTGCATGTTTATTTCGTTTCACCGTAAATTTTTTAGCCATTTCTGTTTTCCTTTCACGTTGCATCGGGACGATGCACTTTTAAAAGGGGATAATGCCGCCCGCAGAGCCGAGAAAGCAACGCTCGGTCACGGTCTTCTAGAAGATTCCCATTCATTCTCGCACTAGATTGTAACTTTCCCTTTGCTTTGTTGTTCTCGAAAGTGCCAGTTCATCCTCGCCCCGAGCGCGCGACGCTCGAACTTTCTTTGCCGAACTTTCGAGATAACGACGCACTCTAGATAAGCAGCTGCCCGCGACCTTGTCGAGTCAGTCTCGCTCGCGCTCTGTTGTCGCCGCCGAATCGCCGCCTGCTTTTCTGCTACCTCGACGCTCTTTCGTTCTTTACTTATTTTTGGTTGGCACAAGTTCGCCTATTAAACCGTTATTTTTCAGTTCACTGCTTGTCTTCGTGTCACCTCCGTTCGTGACAATATGTCAAAAGCAATAAAACAAAGGTCATCATATTTCGCCATAAATATGTTTTGTGACAAATACGTGAACCACATGAGTTATATAGATCCACCATACAA
This sequence comes from Ixodes ricinus, assembly GCA_037355805.1. Taxonomy (NCBI): domain Eukaryota; kingdom Metazoa; phylum Arthropoda; class Arachnida; order Ixodida; family Ixodidae; genus Ixodes; species Ixodes ricinus. The sequence continues at coordinate 24,856 of JAZHYW010016609.1, forward strand.
GTTGCCCCACCAGTAAATACAGAAGTTGTGTTCTATAACCAATACATGAGTTAGAACGAACACACAAAACAGGGTATTTCTATATTATCAAACATTAGGTATACTATCTCTAAACGTCGTTTTTATTTAACAGAAAGAGTCAAGAATAATTTAGTTATTTGATTGCTTGCTTCACATTTTATGTACTGCCAGGTTGTGTGACAAAACGACAAAATAAAACCTAGGCAGATTATACACTGCACAGAAAAGGTCTAACGTTTAGTAGTCAATGTAGCATTTAATAGTCGTAGCGGTATTTTATTTTCAAAATTTAAACTAACGCGTGATTTTGTACCTAAACACAAAGACATTAACTCAGAAATATAAGGTAGTAATTATTACAATAAAAATTCATGCCTTCACATAGCTTGGCTGTCTGAAAACTGGTCGTTTTATTATACGCGTAGTCCAGAGCACTGGGGAGTGCCACATTTCAGGACAATTTTTGTATTTAAAATTCACTTGCACTACTCTAGCATCTAACGTTAATAAAGGTATTTAAAATGATGATGATTAAGGTTTTAGTGGCGCATTGACAACTGAGGTGACATCGCGCCAAGTCAATGTTGTTTAGCTTGCACAAAACACAACGGTTCAATATAACAGTACAAAAATTACAACTGGTGTAGGCAGCCAGTTTTCTTTAGGTTGTCGAGAACACGGTGAAAAGGCACTAAAGGGCAGTCACTAGGAAAAAAACATTAGATGAAAGGGAAGATAACCTATGAAAAGTTATGGGAATCTAGACCGGCACAATTGATGGTGAAATGGGCAATGCCATATATTGTGTAACACTGCAAGTCCTTCCCACAATAGGCACAAAACTTCACATTTTCGTCACGAAGTAGGTGTAAGTAGTGTCAAGCGTGTGGCCACTCTTAGGCGGCAGAGCAGAACCTCTACACGCCGTTCCCTGTGAAACGAGCTCTCTCACAGGGCCAAAATGGGCTTGATGACATGAAGCTTATTGTCATACTTCTGTCCTACTCCAGCTGCCGTGACATCAATAGTGATTTCTTCGAAAACGGTTTCAAATCTTGATGAGGTAATCCACAAGTTGCTACTAAATCCTTGGCAGATGCAGCCAATCTATCGGCTTTGTCATTCCCTGGAATCCCGACGTGAGTCGGTACCCAACAAAATTTTGTCATGTCCGAGTTGAAGGGCTTCATATCGTTTACCTCGTACATGTAGAGTAAGAAGATTCTTTGTAGGGAGCAGTGAGGACACAGCCAGTAATTCGCTTTGAGAATCAACAAAGAGAATTGCTTCCCTTTTATTGCTTTTTAGTTTGTGATCAACAGATAGTAAAATGCCATAAAGCTCTGCAGTAAGATAGTTGCCCCACAGTTAAGTTGAAGATATTTAATGAAGGAACCAGAATATCCTGCGCTGCCAACAGAACACGAGGATTTGGACCCATCGGTACAAAATTCAGTGTAGCCTCTATATGTCTCCTGCAATAAAAGGAACTCCTCCTGGAGAACTTGGGGGGGGGATGCAGCCTGCCTTGTCTATTTTGTAAGTGTGCAGTCAAAAACGATTGGGACTTCGTTCCATGGAGCAACTCTGTCTCTATAATTTAGCACGGCAACATCATGAAGTGGGACATGTAGGGAAGCACTGAAATGTTGAATGCGAAAGTTGAGTGGCCGTAAAATGCTCGGCTTGTTTTCAAAAAGTGCAGAGAAATGACAGGTATGAATCGCACTGTAAACTGGGTGTTGTGGATTATAATAGACCCGATAAGCATAACAACTACTCAGGTACTGTCTGCGTTTCTCAAGCGACATCTGATGTGTATCGGCATATAGGCTTAACACAGGCGATGTGCAAAATTCACCGGAGGCAAATCTGAGCCCTAAGTGGTGAACGGGACCTAGCACCTTCAAAGTAGAGGATCGTGCCGAATCATACACGACTGCACCGTAGTCAAGGCGAGACCAAACTAGGGAGTTGTATAATCGTAAGAGGCATCGCCTGTCCGATCCCCATGAAATGTGGGACAACACCTTGAGAACACATAAAGAACTGAAGCATTTGCAGTTTAGCTCCTTCAAATGTGGCGCAAAAGTAAGCTTCCTGTCAAATACTACACCGAGAAATTCGTGTTCCTGGTGAACAAATATGTCTAGGTTATTAGGATGCAATGTGGTCTCCAAAGACAATCCCCGGCGCAAAGAAAGAGAACACAAACAGTTTTTTTTTTCGGGAGAAAACTTGAAACCGTTTTTATCCGCCCATTTGCTCATCCTGTTGCTTGTGAGTTGTAGCTGCCGTTCACAACAGGAGAGGTTTTATGATAAGAAGGAGATCTGCACGTCGTCTACATAAAGAGAATAAGATACCGATGGCGGTATCACCCTTCCAAGATTGTTGATTTTAACAGCAAAAAGGGTAACGCTTAAAACTCCCCCTTGAGAGACCCCATTTTCTTGGCGAAAGAGATCTGGCAGTGTGCCACCTAAGCGAACCTGTAAGGTTCGTTCAGTTGGAAAGTTTTGTATGAAATGAAGCAATCTACCACGCACACCGCAGTTCTACAGATCTCGAAGGATTCCATACCTCCATGCGGTATCATATGCTTTATGCATATAAAAAATACCGAAGCATAATGTTGTCCGTGCACTAATGCCTTACGAATAAGGGTTTTTAAACGAACTATGTGATCTGTGGTTGATCGTCCTTCTCGAAATCCGCACTGGTTAACACCAAAAGGTTCTCAGCCTCCAAAAATAAAGAAGACGCCGAATATTGAGCCTTTCATATGTCTTCCCCAGGCAACTATTGGGTGCGATGGGGCGGTAGCTTGAGGGGATGGAGGGATATTTTTCATGTTTCAAGAGAGGTATAACTTGAGCATATTTCCAGCACTGAGGGAACGCAGCTTGTTTCCGGAGGTGATTAAAAAACGTCAGCAAATGGCAAAGTAATTCAGGGGACAGGCGTCTAAGCATTTCATAATGAATTTTATCTGGGCCTGGTGCAGCCTGCTTTTTTGTAGAAAGTGCTACTATTGAGTTCGCCCATAGTGAATAGTTTGTTGTATGAAACAGTGGACGACCCTAACATGGAGATTGACTGCTTTTCAGCAATAGACTGGAATTTCTTAAACTTTGCGCTGAAAAAGAGCAACTACTGATGAGCTGAAAATGTTCACCAAGGATGTTTGCTTGATCTTTGAGTGATACAAAGGAGGAGGAAAAGTGAGGAGTTTGAAAGCATTGGTAATCTCGGACCTTCCGCAGGCGGTCCCACACCTTCTTTCAACGGTACAAAGCTAATTAGGGCTGACATATATTTAACCCACGATGTCTTTTTGGCTTGTTTTCTCGTCCATCGAGACTTGGCTCTGCTTTTTTAAATTCCAACAGGTTAAGAGGCGTCGGATATCGGCGGGAGATTCCCGAACCCCTATTTGTTTCTTTCGAGTGGCTGTACGCTCATCGTTCCACCAAGGTTTTGATCTCGTGGGGAGCTTACCAGAGGTTTGTGGGATGAGACGATGCAGCAGCATTAATTAAACATTCGGTGACATAAGTTGTCGCTCATGCATGTGCAGAACATACTAGTAAATAAAGAGGGGTGAAACACAGCTTTGAACCAAACAGAGCCCAGCCGGCCTTTTCAATCTTCCACCTTGGAAGGCTGGTCGAAAGCGAAGAAGAGTTATAACTGTTTCTAAAATTGTGGGGAAGTGATCGCTTTTAAAAGGATTATTTAAAACCTTCCACGAAAAATATGGAAGTAAAGATGTAATCATATGAAAAAATATATTGCTGTGAATGCGTTATGAGCAGAGGTAAAAAAGGCTGGTTCTCTCTTATTCAAAAGACAGAGTCCAGATAGCGATAGGTGCCGGTCAATAACTCCACTGCGGGAATCTTGACGAGCTTCTCCACAAAGGATGGTGGGCATTAAAATCACCTAAGATCAAAAAAGGTTTGGGCAGCTGATCAACGAGGATTTAGAGCTCATGAACATGCAATGGACAGTATTTAATTTGCGATGCGGAGTAACAGTGACTTCGTAGTCAGAAAGATAGTTGAAAGCCAAGAGGGCACCACTTTGTTGTTTCGTACTGACCTCCACAAGGAGGTCTCCGGATGCCATTTTCTTTGCATGAAAGTTCTTACCAACAACGCCTTCTAGTACTTTGGCTACAAGGAATGGTGACAGCTTGCCCAGTGGCTTTTCATTTTCAGAATGTAAAACTAGGAATTTTGGAAACATTTCTTAAACAAAGGATATCTCAAATGGAAACGGTACTTCGGTGCGGACCCATATAGATGGGAAGGAATTTCAGTCCCCGGGTGCACCTCCCACCATGGATCCCAACGAGGGGGTAGGTAATGTGCCATTGCGAGAAAGGCATGGCTGACACAATTACTCTACCAGTGCTGCCCGGAGCACTATAACCGAGTGTGGATGCAGGGACAGGACCTGTTTCTACTCAAGGTTAGCCCTTGCCGCCTAAGAAGCTAAAAAGGAAGGAAGAGAGTGTAGAAGGAAAGAGAAAGAGAGTGGGAGGAAAAGTGAAAAGAAGGAAGAATAGGGTAGAAGAGGCGACTGACTGGATCATCCTGATCGGGTAAAGCCAGGACACCCGTCTACGAGAAGCAGGGGCCAGCGGTGTATTGCCTCCCCTGGGGGCTCCCGAAGGATCTCACACATACCCCGGCCTCAGCTCAACCACCAGGGTTCCCTTTCCCCCGGACACGGGTAGCCGCCACGCACAGCCAGACGTGGGTGGGCGACCCACATGGCTCGAAGTTCATAGTGACGGCACTTACCAAGCACCTACTATGGCGTAGGTGCCCCCTGCGTGCGGGTGTGCTGGCCCACGTGGCTGGAGTCCTTGGTGACGCTACTCACCAATCACCTAGCACCTATGGTGCAGGCGCCCCTGCGGGGCTCAGGGTACGTGGAGACGACACTCTCCAAACTTCTTTAAAAATATTGTTTACATACAAATACATCAAATAAGCAAATTAGATAATTTTATTTTAACAACAAATAAAAATTTAGAACTGATGTTCTTTTAATAATATCATAAACTGCACCATGCTATGTCTGCCGTTTCCTGTTGTTTTCATGATTGATGATGTCTTTTAATGTTTTTGCAAGTGTTGAGTAGGCTGCCGAATTCTGTTTGTGAGGCAGGGACATGTCAATCTACGGAATGTAGCTTTTTTGTCTGTCTTATTCTCCAAACTGGAGTCAATAAAGATGATTTAAATTGAATTGAATTATCTACCAAGTGCGTGATCGGAAGCCTTTTCAAATTGTATGGGGAAATGTTTAGGTCATAACTTAACAAACTATTGCCTTTTAGATGGAACAGAAATCTACATAGAGTCGCTTTCTTGTACAGTCGCGTGCAATGCAATTTTTTTAAATACATAAAATAAGCTTTGTCGTTCCTATTCTTTGAAGTGCATATTCATATGTCCCTCCATGTTGACCAATGACGGCAGTGTTGTTCGAAACGGCGTTACGAGGAACGGCGTTCTGGATCACACTGCCTCGGTGGAACTAGAGCGGGAAGTCATTGCATTGTTTACCTGAACGAAATAGAAGCGGCGTTTCTTCCTTTTTTTCTTCAGGGGGATTTTTTTTTTATTTCTAGTAGTGACATTTTAAAAAAAGTATGAAAACAACATCATTACGAAGAGCATGGTATCGGTAACTATTTTGTTGCTTATCTAAGGATTTATGTTGTGGGGTAGCTGTAGCTTGGTAGCGGTTGAGCGCAGGAGAGCTAGAGGACATTGATTATTTTTCGAGTGCCCACGGCTACGGTAGAAAAATAAAGACGTTTACAAATCTCTGTAATGCGAAATTAGACCACAGCTCTTGAGCAGGAGGAGGGGAGGGTACGGAGGGGAGGGTATGCCTATCCTCCTCCGTACCTTCTCCTCCTCTCTTCATTCCGTCCTTTTCTGCTCCTCGTCCTCCCTTCATTTCCTCCTCCTGTTCACCTCCCCCTCTCCCCTTCTCCTCCTCTCACATCCTCCTCCTATCCCTCCTCCTCTCCCACACTCCTGCTCCTTTCTTCTTCCTCCTCCTCCTCCTCCTTATCCTACTTTCCTGCTCCTCCTCTCCCATTCTTCTTCTCCTCCTTTATTTCTTCCTCCTTTTCCTCCTCCTCCTCTTTTTCTCTCCTCCTTGGTGCTCTTCCTTCTTTCCTCCTCCTTCGCACCATCCCCTGCACCTCCTCCGTACGTGACGTTATTTTCCCGCTAAATTTCATTTTTTTTTTCATTTCATATATTATTCCCTCAGGGCTCGAAGGCTTTACAGAGGGGAGTGGGCGGTTAACAGATAAAAGTAACATAATTGAGTGAAGAAAAAAAAACACAAACATACAAGCGCTCTGCAACCTCTGTTAAAAAGTTGGTAATAACATTTTTAAAATCAAAAGTGCTAGTGATTGAGACTATATGTGTGGGAAGACGATTCCAATCAATGGAGGTCTGGGGTAGAAAAGAGGCATTAAAAGTGGAGGTGCTGCAATAGGGAATCCCTACCTTTATGTCATGATCTACACGTGATGATACGTACGATGGTTCTAGGAACAATCCTTGACGGACAGCGGGGTTAGAGTGATAAATCTTGTGAAATAAACATAGACGATACGTTTTCCTTCGGAAAGAGAAATCAGGCAAGGAGAGGGACGATTTCATGGAAGTTACACTGGCTGTACGATGATAGTTCGAAAGTATGAAACGGGCAGAACGATTCTGAATAGATTCGACAGCTGATGCAAGGGTGACACCGGGGCTCCAAATAGAACACATTTTTGAAAATCGGAGATCGACGGATGAAAAAGGGGACAACACACAAAACGTCTCAATTGAGACGTTTTGTGTGTTGTCCCCTTTTTCGTGCGTCGTCTCCGGTTTTCAAAATGTGTAACATCAACCAGCTCGCCTGCCTACTTGCTTTATCTTCAATCCAGATAGAAGCTGCATATTCAAGTTTAGGACGAACTAGTGTTTTATAGAGGAGAAGTTTTAACGAAAGGGGAGTAAGCGAAAAATTACGTTTGAGATAGCCCAAAAGTCTATTTGCGTTGTTAGTGACATATTAGACGTGGATATTCCAGGAGAGGTCGTTGGTTATGTGAATGCCGAGATATTTATGGGAGGACACATAAACTAGAGTAGAATTGTTCATAGAGTAGGAAAGACAAATGTTGTTATGACGAGATACTCTCATAGATGTACATTTAGTGATGTTAAGCTCTCATGAGTGATCCTTTGCACCATTTGCAGATGTTGTTAATATCAACCTGAAGGTCAGAAATGTCAGAGTCGTTAACTATCTCTTTATAAATTACACAATCGTCGGTGAATAGACTAATAGATGAAAAATATACACAGCAAGGTCAATAATATAAATAAGAAATAAGAGTGGTTCAAGCACGGTGCCCTGAGGGACACCGGAGTTAACAGGTGAGGGCGAAGAATTAGTGTCATTAGTTCGAACAAATTGGAAGCGATTCGTTAGGAATGATTTTACCCATGTGAGGACATATGAATCTATGCTAAGTTTATTAAGTTTATGAAGAAGCAGCTGGAGAGAAACCTTGTCGAAAGGTTTTGAGAAATTCAGGAATATGCAGTTAGTCGTAGAACCCCGGTATAAAGTGAGGTGAAGATGATGAGTTAATGTTTGTAGTGGAGTATCACAGGAATAAAAATTTCGAAAGCCATGTTGAGCTGTGTTGAAACAAAGAGTTGGTGTCAAGAAAATTAACAAATGTGAATATATTGCGTGTTCAAGAATTTGCAAGGGATGCTCGTTAGAGAGATTGGTCGGAAATTAATAGGATTATGTTTATCGCCGCCTTCATGAATTTGAATCACCTTCCCCACCATCCAGTCACTGGGTAATATTCCTTGTTCGAAAGAATGAGAAAAAAGATAAGATAAAATAATGCTTGAACACGTTTTAGTGCTCTTCAGAAACTTAACAGTTACATTGTCGATGCCGGCTGCCAGAAATGGTTTTAAGATTTTCAATTATTTAGCAATCGCTTCAGATTCTATATTGACAGGATACATTGGCAAAAAGTTACAAACTGGAGCGGTAAAGTTGGAGGTAACAGGGCACAAAAGCGCTTTGACAAAAACATCATTTGAAAAAAAAAACACTGTTCATTTGGTACATCTTCTCCATCAGCCATTCTAAGCGCAAAATCGGAGCTTTCAGTGGGGTTAACGACTTTCCAAAATTGACGGGGTTGTATATTAACATGGATAATAACAGAATATTCAAAAATGAGCTTTTTGCCTGTTCGACAGCATTTTCGTACACCCCGGCAGCTAGATGGTACGCTGCCCAACGCTGCGCATCATCCTTCAGCTTGGCAGCACGAAACAAACGCTTCTTTTTATTTGTGAGCCTTTTCAGAGTCACGGTATACCATGGCGATTCAGGTGACGACGTTATGTTGCGAAGAGATACGTGTGCCTTCATCAATGATTCCACCCTATCTTTGAATAAACGCCAGTTGTCTGCGACTGAGCGCTCGGCAAAACAATGTATATACCGATCTAAAAAGAGACTCATTTCAATGTTCATCACATCAAAGTCCGCTATAGCATAATTGTGTATTTGCTTTATTTGTATTGATTTGCTGGAACTGGGAATGTTTAATATGAAATTCAACAAGGAATGATCACTAATGCCAGGCATCTAAGTCAACGAAGTGATAAGCTCGGGCGATGTTGTTAATATAAGGTCTGAAACAGAAGCAGTTGCAGTTGTGATACGGGTCGGTTGCGTAACAATTTGTGAAAAGCTAAAATCCAAACACAAGTTCAAAAACTCACTATTCTCTGAAGAAAAGGGACTGAGGCTAGCACCCATATCTGACCAAACTATGGTGGGGTAGTTAAAACCACCCAGCAGCATTATTGGCGTATTTCGGAAAACAGACCATGACTCCGTTAATTGCGTCGTGTAGGCTTGCAACAAAAGTGGCACTTTTACAGGAATGGCGATAACACACGCTTAAAATATATATATTTTTTGTTTTTAACTGGAGACTAACCCATAGAAGCTCCAATTCACAAACAATACTTACTTGAAATGATAATACATTTTCCACCACAGCAACTAGTACGCCACCGCCTTTTTTCGTCTCTGTCATGACGGTATAAATTGAAACGTTTATGACAGTTTAAGATTTCACCATTGCGTATTTTGCTTGACAACCAGGTCTCGGTGAAAACAACAACATCCGCGTCTGATGAGTCTACAATTGACGACAAGTCATCACGGTTACGCATAATACTTCTAATATTAGTAAGAAATAACAGAAATATTTACAAGGGGTGACTCACTAATGCCATTCGAACGCAATGACGGAGCAGGTACTGGGTTAGAACTGCCGGTGTTTCCGAGCACCATGACGGGGTCATGAAGTCTGGAAGGAACCCTGTCTGGCTCTAAGTTCCACTCAGGTGGGTCTAGTTCGCGAACGGAGTCTGTGCCAGGCGTGTAAATGTAACATTTGTTGTCAACAAGTACTTTGTAGAAACACAATTTGATGGGCTTTCCATGCGACCTGGCGAACTCTATCAGTTTCCACCTAGCAAGGCGCGTGGAGGTATATAATCTTGACTAACGGAAAAAAGAGTTCCCTTAAGCTTGAAGGCGTTTGAAAGCACCGTCTCCTTTTTCTTTATAGACCATTTTTACAATAAAGGGGCGATAATTCTGGTGACTGAACCTGCGAAGACGATGCGCTCTTTCGATAGCTGATGTTTAAATTTGGATGCCCAATTTCTCGCGAGTGAAACACCAAGTCATGTGTTGTCATTTTACCGTCAACATTTAGCGGGAAGGCTGAATTGGTGTTGAGATCACGTCACGTAAAAATTTCCCGCTGAATTTAGCAGGGAATTGAATTGCTGTTCAGGTCACGTGACGTCAAGTGTCCCGCTAAAACTAGCGGAGGAACAGAACTTGTTCATAGGTGACGTACACCAAGTCATGTGACGTCATTTTTCCCGCTAAATTTGGCGGTAAATTTAATTTGGTGTTGAGGTCAATTAACATTAATTTCCTAGCTAAATTTAGCGTTGTGACGCCGACGCCAACGGCGACACCGCTCAACCCAGAAACGGGTTCCAAAGTGTTGAGCTTTAAAAGCAAAACTTTTAGTCGAAGAAAGGCACAGAAAGAAGCACGTCTCAAACTCGGCTACTTTTTTTGCTTCCACGAATCCTTAAACACAAAGTAATCTAAAGCCGACTACAGCCATCGCTGAACTTCCAGAAGGAGACTTACAGTTGCAACAAAAGAACAGGTAACCAGACACCAAACGGACCCTTTTAACCTGAACATTACTCACGTAAAAGATGCACAAAATTAATCTCTATTTTCTCTGCTTTGAACCCACCTCCAAACTGAAAAATGAATCTAACTTTAGCGAACAAGGACTGGTAGTTTTCAAGAATGACCTTCCAAATGCGCTACCCTGTTCTTCACTTTCTTGTCTTTTGGACAGCAACATCGGGAAGAAACTGTTTTTTATGTTAGTACAAGGGGTTTTCTTAAATTAAAACGTTTAAAGTTGTTGCTAAACGGTCGTGTAACGTTGGCAGCAGTACATTTAGCTCGTCTGAATCACCCACCACAAATATAAATGTAGTTAAAAGTGGACATTTTTGAAAGTGAAAGTATCAACAGGCAGAACCGTGGTTCCGCTTGTTTTCTTCTCCTGAGGCCCTAATCTTGATACTTGGTGAAACAGTCAGCGAAAAATCCGGCGGCCATGATTGGCCAACGCAGTACTTAAACTTGGCGCCAACGAATCTCAGTCGTCCGATCTCTCGCTGACTTTTTCGCCAAGTGTCCAGATAAGAGCCCCTGGTGTCCTTCCATCAGGGCATTCAAGTGTGTATCTTGCCGTTTAATGAAATAGATAAAAACAAAACTTTGTGTCATCTAATTGAATATGGTAACGACAAGATATAAATGTAACGTACACGTAAGAATACCTCCATTCTTTAAAGCGCGACGGGAACGAGTTCTTTTTTCACAAATGGTGTCTGCGAAGAAACTCCGTTCTAAATATAAAAAAAAACAACGAGGAACCACTTTTCGTTCCTGTTTTTTTTTTGAATGTGTACAACACTGAATGAGGTAAGGAAAGAGTTGTTGTGGGCACATACCTGAAGTGTCGTTGTAGGTAAATTTTTTTAAACATCTCTATTAATGTTTGTGAATGCTTCATGATAATTTATTGGAATTATTGTGTGTGATTTCACGGAATCTGTTCAAAAACTTACCGGGAAAAGTTTCATAGATGTCAACACCGCCTGGCGGGGCTTCTGGAAGAGAAATCAGTGTGGCATCTAAGCTTCTAAACGATATCTGTCTCAGTTGCCTGAGGGCTGTTGTTGAGGCAGGTTACGCTCAGCGCAGTCATCTACTTCACCCACGCCACGAAATGAGAAATGGACAAGTTAATGAAAAAGCGTTATGCGATCAAGTTTTGTGTGAAACTGAGTAAAAACGGAGTGGAAACGCTCGAAGCAGTTTTAAAAGCCTTCAGTGACGACGCGACGAAACAAAGCCAAACTTTCATATGGTATAAGGGTTTCCGTGAAGGTCGGGAATCCGTCAACAATGACGACCACTCGGGACGCTTGTCCACTTCTACAAGCGGACGACTTGCTGCAAAATGTGCGTCAAGTTCTAAAACAAGGAGCGGCGATCAAGTGTTCGAATGTTCGCAGAGAAGCGTGGAATGCGCAAAACAGACGTTCATCGCATTTTAACGGATTATCTTTAAATGAAGAAAGTCTGCGCGAAAATGGTGCCAAACGTACTAACCCGCGGGATGAAAAAAGATGCGTTTGTTGAAGTGCCCGTAATTTCATTAACGCCCATTAACGCCACTAAACGGACCAATAATTTTCGGACAGAGTGATTACTGGGGACGAGACGTGGATTTTGAGTACCATCCCGAATCAAAGCGTCAGTGCAGCGAGTGGCATACCCCTGACTTTCCTGGCCCCCCAAAAACAAAGATGAGCAAATCGCGAAACAAGAAAATGCTCATTTTGTGTATACACGAAAAAGATGTGCTTACAGTAAGTTTGTGCCGCAGGGACAAACAGTCGACAAGGAGTTTCGCTGTGAAGTACTGACACGGTTGCACAACAGGGTTCTACGCGTCGGGAAAGAAATTCGCGACAATTGGATCTTGAAACATGACAACGCGTGAAGCAACACCGCGCTCATTGTCTCCAAGTGGCTGGTTAAAATGCGTATGGCAACGCTGCCTCACACGCATACAGTTCGGTGGGAATCAGGCGAGTTCACTTGTTTATACAAGCTGCCAAGGCTATTGGGTGAGTGAAGACGACATTGATGTCGAACCTGTTAGCGATTTTCTTGAGGCCATGGGAGAACCTGTGGAAGTAGGAAAGAACGACAGGTCTCGTAGATCTTTCTCTGGCTCTCGGTGTGACATATGTTTCCTTGTTTTTTGTTTTCAAGATGCTCTCTGCGACCGATGTTAATAACAGCATGGGATATCCGGCTGATGTTAATCTGGAAATTTGTGCATCAAAGCTTACTGAAATAAAGTGCTCGCAGGATTTTTGAAAAGAGTTGTTGAGACATAATTTGACGATTCCTCTTTTGACTAGCTTAGAATGTGCCGAATTGTACGGAAGAATTGGTTTTTTACCCCTTGGCTTATACTTCCAGCAGATATGAGTGTGTTGAAAATTGAGCCTAAGATCGAGGAATCGGATTGATCTTTCTTCCGGAAGCTCATGTGTAATTTCCAGTGGTTTTAGGCAGTTTTTAAAAGTTGATAAAGCACCGGCTACAGTGGTTGGGACATTACTGTTCTCGGCGTCAAGAATGATCAAATAATCGTCAGCGTACCTAAATACTCTAGCAACTCTGGTGGAGTCAAGCCTATTGTTCAAGAGTCTGTCTTGGTGGGCGAGATAGAGATCACTTAGCACTGGGGCTATGCATGACCCAATGCAAACACCTTTCTTCTGTAGATATGTTTTTCTTTCCAGGTAATGAAGGTCGAGTGTAGATAAACCGAGAGTAGATGTAGAAAATTGTCTTCGGAAACACCCGCGGCATTTTGGAAGGCTATGCCACCAAAAGAATCAATACTCTCCTCTACACATCGCAAAAGGCCGTCCTGGGGCAGTTCGTAGTATAGGTCTTTTATGTCGATGGAAAAAGCTTCTAGGTGATCATAACTCTGCTGTGACAGGAATTGGATGACCTCGTTGGAACTCCTAATTAAGAAAGGGTCGTCAATTGTAAGAAGGTTAAGCTTTTTTTGAGAAAAAGGGCGAGTGGTTTTTGCCAAGTTCCTTTTTCGGATACAATGACTTTGAAGGGGCAACCGGGTTTATGGGTTTTGACACTGAAAAATACACTGAGGCTTAGCAACTTGTTGCGATCGATGTGGGTGCAAAGATTGGGGACAAATTCCATCTTAGCGATTGAGTCCGTTTTTCAATGTTATGAAGATGTCTCCCTGAGTAGGCCAAAAATATGCTAGACAATTGTGCGAGTCGTATGAACTGAAAAATCTTTGCACCCACATCGATCGCAACAAGTTGCTCAGCCTCAGTGTATTTTTCAGTGCCAAAACCCATAAACCCTGTTACCCCTTCAGAGTCATTGTATCCGAAAAGTGAATTTGGCAAACATCACTCGCCCTTTTTCTCAAAGAAAAGCTTAACCTTCTTACAATTGACGACCCTTTCTTAATTAGGAGTTCCAACGAGGTCATCCAATTCCTGTCACAGCAGAGTTATGATCACCTAGAAGCTTTTTTCCATCGACATAAAAGACCTATACTACAAACTGCCCAGGACGGCCTTTTGCGATGTGTAGAGGAGAGTATTGATTATTTTGATGGCATAGCCTTCCAAAATACCGCGGGTGTTTCCAAAGACAATTTTCTACTTCTACTCTCGGTTTATCTACACTCGACCTTCATTACCTGGAAAGAAAAAACATATCTACAGAAGAAAGGTGTTTGCATTGGGTCATGCATAGCCCCAGTGCTATGTGATCTCTATCACGCCCACCAAGACAGACTCTTGAACAATAGGCTTAATTCCACCAGAGTTGCTAGAGTATTTAGGTACGTTGACGAATATTTGATCATTCTTGACGCCGAGAACAGCAATGTTCCAACCACTGTAGCCGGTGTTCTATCAACTTTTAAAAACTGCCTAAAACCACTGGAAATTACACATGAGCTTCCGGAAGACGGATCAATCCGATTCCTCAATATCAGGCCCAACTAACAAAACACTCATATCTGCTGGAAGTTTGAGCCAACGGGTAAAAAACAATTCTTCCGTACAATTCGGCACATTCTAAGCTAGTCAAAAGAGGAATCGTCAAATTATGTCTTAACAACTCTCTTCGAAAATCCTGCGAGCACTTTATTTCAGTCAAGCTTTGATGCACAGATTTCCAGATTAACATCCGCCGGATATCCCATGTCGTTATTAACATCGGTTGCAAAGATCATCTTGAAAACGAAAAATAAGGGAACATATGTCACACCAAGAGCCAGAGAAAGATCTACGAGACCTGTCGTTCTTCCCTACTTCCACTTGTTCTCCCATGGCCTCAAGAAAATCGCTAACAGGTTCGACATCAATGTCGTCTTCACTGCACCCAATAAGCTTGGCAACTTGTGTAAACATGTCAACTCGCCTGATTCCCACCGAACAGTATGCTGCACCAAAAACCATCAGAACAGGTTAGTTGAGTTTGCCGATCAAGTGGTGTACTCATTTCCCTTTCGTGCAAGAAAGTGTACATTGGTCAAACCGGACGATGCCTCAATGATAGGCTCTGTGAACACGAAACCAACAGCACCAGAGCCAACTCAGGGCATCTAGGCATACACTGCCGTGATTGTGGGTGCGTTGTTCACCTGCCATCCTGTACAATTTTAGGTAGGAACAGTAACCAGTGAACTCAAGAAATTATCGAAGCAGAACATATCGCCAGGAATTCTAACAAATGTATTAGTACACCTGACAGAAAAAGAGAAACACATCTTAGGAATCTAGGAGATTGGAGAGCGTAACTTGGAAATTCGGTGCTGCTAGAGGTTGAAGAAGACAAAGTTATATAAAAAGAGTTGTCAGTCAGCGCGGTTTGTTTGAATTTTTCCGTGTGAAAGGAATGAGTGTAGTTCGCTATAGTGCGCTGTGGTGTGTGTAAGAAGCAGACCCTATCTAACGCCTTCGCCCTACCGACATGTGGGCTGCGTGGGCTCCGCCCGAGTGACCCACGCCCTAGGTACATCGAACGCACTCGCCACGTCGAGGAGTACCTCCAATGCTCGCCCTCCTCAGGGTCGTCTCTCCGCCGTAAATCCCGCTCCCCATCGCCATGACGTTCAGTATCCCCAGCACCGCGACCCCGCCGAGAAAGGCTGTCTTCCTGCGTCGCCGGGAAGAGGTAACTGCGACAACGCCTAGAGGTGACGTTGCCGAAAAACCCGAAGCAAAAAGACTCAAAGAACGGCGGAGCGCTCCCAGTCACCAGACGCTACGAATCGCAACGACGCGCCTGCAACGATGCCTGCAACGATGTCATCAACCTGAACATTGCTATCGACGGCCACGACTATCGGCTCTCGTGGACACCGGAGCAGACTACTCGGTCTTGAGTGCGAGGCTCTCCCGCTGCCTTCGAAAAGTGACGACGCCGTGGAATGGGCCACAGACAAGAACCACCAGTGGACACCTCATCACGCCTGTGCGAAGATCCACTGCTCGCGTCGAATTTCACGGCAAGACATGCCCTGTGAAATTCGTCCTTCTGCAAGAGTACGAGGTACGTCAACTTCGCAATGAACTTTCTCTGCGAGTGTGGCTCCAGAAACGACCTCGGGGAAAACTAGTTGACGCTGCGAGAGCTTGACCTGCCGCCGGTGGAGACCAACTCGAGTCACCCGCGATCCGAGCTTATCGCCGACCATGTGAACCTACCGCCACGGTCGAGTGTTTTTGTAACCGTCATAACCGACGCCGCCTTGCACGGTGAATCTCTCCCGAAAGACAGCGTCGAACTGCTTCTTGGAAAAGGAATTGGCGTCGCACGAGGCGTAACGGATCTCCACGAAGGACGTACAACTGTTCTTGTGACAAACGTTCGAAAGGAGCCGCAGCACCTAACAAAGGGTACTACAGTGGGCCACGTCAAGAAGCTTCAGGCGCCATCCGTGGTAACCGCAGTCTCGAAGGAAACCTCGTCGTCACAACAGAGGAACAGGTCACCGTCGGAGTTTAAGATTGACCTTGAGCTCCTAGTTCCTAAGCGCCGGCAACTGGTTGATTTCCTCGCCGAATACAGTGACTGTTTTGCCACGTTGTCGAAAGCTCACCAAACACCAATGGCGAAACATCGCATTATTACCAACAACGACGTGCTCTCTGTCCACCAGTCGCCGTATCGAGTATTCTTAAAGGAAAGTAAAGTGATTCAAAATCAAGTCCAGAAAATGCTCGATGAAGACATCATTCAACCCTTTAAGAAGTCCGTGGGCGTCCCCAGTCGCCCTTGTAAAGGAGGACAGAACCCTGTGGTTCTACGTGGACTATCGTCGACTGAACGCTGTGACGAAGGAGGACGTCTATCCGCTCCCACGTATCGACGATACGTTAGACTGACTGCGCCACTCCTGATATTTCTCGTTGATGGACTTGAAGAGTGGTTACTGGCAGATTGAAGTCGACGAACGCGACCGGGAAAAAACTGCCTTCGTCACTCCCGACGAACTGCATGAATTTAAAGCGATGCCGTTCGGACTTTAGTACAGCACTAGCCACCTTCCACAGTGTCATGGACACCTTGCCGGCGGCTCTGAATGGCAGAGCTGCCTCGTCTACCTGGACGATGCCGTGGTATTTTCACAGCATTTCCTTGAACACCTGATACTTCGAGTCGTTCTTCTAGCCTTTAAGACAGCCGGCGTGCCACTCAAGCCAACAAAGTGTCGCTTCGCCAATGGTGAACTTAAGTCCCTTGGCCACGACGTGAACAACAAATGTGTTCTTCCCAACCTCGAGAAGACCCGCGCCGTAGCTACACTTACGCCGCCCCCTGACAAGAAGGTATTTAGAAGATTCCTCGGACTCTCTGCCTAATACAGACAGGTTGATCGGGACTTCGCCAAGCTGTGTGCACCGTTGACGAAACTCACGAAGGACGCCGTGAAGTTTGAATGAACAGAAGAACACCTACGGTCATTTGATGAGCTCAAACGAAGACTCCATACGCCCCTGATTCTTCATTATTTCGTCCAGTTCACTGAAACAGGGATCAGCACGGACGCCAGTAACACCGGATTTTGCGCGGTACTAGTTTAAATGCAAGGCGGGGCAGAGCTAGTCATCGCATACGCGAGTCGGACGCTGTCCAAGGCGGAGACGAACTGCTCTACGACTGAAAAGGAGTGCCTTGCTGTCGTTTGGACAGTAACAAAGTTCAGCCATTATTTGTTTGGAAGTCCTTTTTGCGTCGTCGTGAGCCACCACTTGCTCTGCTTTGGTGGTTTGCCAACCTGAGGACCCTTCCGGACGTCAAGTCCGATGGAGCTTGCGACTGCAGGAGTTTGACATGTCAGTGGTGGACAAGTCTGGCCGGAAACACAATGACGCCGACTGCCTGTGATGGGCCCCAGTCGGGGCCGGTCCTGCCTGCATCTGCATCGCATGGCAGCACTTTAACAAGACGACCCTGAACTGCGAGTGCTCATCGAGCACCTAGAGGAACAAGCGAGTGGGGTTCCCCGTGCTCTCTTACGAATCCTGCCTACCTTCTCTATACGGCAAGGCGTGCTGTGTAAAGAGAATTTAGTCAATCACAACACAGCATGGCTCTTGGTTATTCCTTCTGGTCTTCGAGAAGAAAATTTCTAAGGATGCCATGACGATCCGAAAGCTGCACACCTTGGCTACGGCAGGACGCTCGCCAGGATTCGAAAAAGTACTTCTGGTCAAAGCTAGCGAAGACCGTTCACCTCTACACTCGGTCATGCCACGAGTGCCTCCTACGCAAGAAACCACCGACGAAGCCATCAGGACTTCTGCATCCGATTTCTCCCCCGTCCATGGCGTTCCAGCAGATCCGAATAGATTTACTTGGCACTTTTCCGCGTCAACGTCGAGAAACCGCTGGATAATCGTCGCAACAACTTATCTCACACATTACGCCGAGACAAACGCCCTTCAATCACTCACGGCTGTTGAAGTCGCCAAGTTTTTCACCGAGTCCATTGTCCTCCGGCGCGGCACCCCCGAAGTCCTCATTACCGACCGTGGAGCATTGTTCATGGTCCAGCTGACGCAAGTGATCCTTCGTCTCACTTCCACCGACCACACTCGAACCGCTGCGTACCATCCGCAGCCAAAAGGACTAACAGAACGGCTAAGTAAAACAATCGCCGACATGATCTCAATGTATGTCGACGTAGAGCCCAAGACTTGGGACGAGGGGCTACCCTACTACACCTTTGCTTTTATAGATAACTGCAAAAAAGAAGTGTTGTTTTAAACAGCCTAATTGGGACAAGCATGTCACAAAACAAATCTTCCGCGAGAAAACAATCTTATTTTTAGCAATATTTACGCCACAGGACGTAATTTAGTCGGAGTCACAACCCCTCCACATTTGAAACTCCTGCTTTTTCGACGCGCGCAGAGTGACTGTTATACGTCACTTTGTGATATATAGCAGCCACTCCGTGACGTATATTACCAACTTTGTGGCGCAATATTTAAATCCGACAAAATAACCGCAACCAAAATCAGCCCCGCGCCTTAAATATTGCTGTAAAAATTTGTTTAAGGTTGGAAAAATTGTTTTGTGACATGCTCGTCCCAATTAGGCTGGTTAGAAGTACACTTTTTTTTCTTTGCAATTACCCTTTAACACGGCGGCACAATAGACCACAGGAGCATCCGCGTTTCAGCTGGTGCATGGCAGGAAATTAATCACCATGCTCGACGCGATGCTACCCCCCGAACCAGCTTAGAAAGGAGCCCCGAAGCCCAGGTGGTTGCTCAACGAGCCGAAGAAGTTCGTCAGCTCGCCCGACTCTGAATTCAAGATCAACAACATGTCGACGCTACCTGGTGCAACCTTCATCGTAAGGACGTGCCCTTCCAGTCCGGAGACAGGGTATGGGTCTAGACACCAATTCGCTCCGTGGTCTGAGCGACAAACTCCTGAAACGGTATTTCCGACCTTACAAGTTACTTCGTCGACTTGGAGATCTGAACTGCGAGGTGATGCCCGACGGAACAAGAACATCATCACGCCGCCCACCATGACATGAAGCCGCCCACGTCGTGCACCTGAAGCCGTACTACGCTCAACAGGACTGTGGACCTTATTTGTTCCTAATGACTCACTTGGTTTGCCGTTCTTTTTATTTGAAGATAAAGTAAGTAGGCAGGCGAGCTGGTTGATGTTAGCACATTTTTGTTACACACATTTCATACTAAAAGCAGCGCCTGAGTTGACCTTTAGCAGTGAGGAGCCTGATGAAGGTGTGCTGCAATATTTAGATCTTAGGTTGAACACGGTGGACGGGTTGTGCTGGGAGTATGGAAAGCTAGCGGCAAAACCTTTGTTGCCCTACAAAAGTTGCCATTCAAAATTGGTCAAACGAGGGGTAGTGATGTCTCTGCTAGACAACGCTTTAAAAAAATCTTGTCAACACAAAGTACATGAAGCTGTTATAAGACAATTAGAACGCATTAAGGAGGCAGGGTATAAGAGTAGCATTGTAGAGGGGGTCGCAAGGAAGTGTGTGGTGAGACTCAGAGGAGAGGTGAGGAAAGAAATGGAGAAACCAGAAAGGGTAGTGTGCATTCCTTATTTCCATAAATTTTCGCACAACTTGTTGGCGGTTGCTGGGAGGTTCGGGATAAAGGTGGTCTTCACTTCCGACTTTAAGTTGAACAGGCTTACGCCGTTCGCGGGAGGGGCGCGGGGTTGTCAGAAACGGCACAGAGAAGCCGCCGTTGATTGCCAGGTTGGTGTAGTGTACGATATTCCAATGGCCTGCGGTTTCACCTACGTGGGTCAGACAAAAAGGTGCTTGAATGAGAGACTGCTTGAACACATGAGAGCAGTTAAGAACGGGTCTCCAAACTCGGAGATTGCGAAACATGTACATGAGTGCAACAATTGTCTGCCGGATTGGGGTCTACTGTTGTTTTGAGCAAAGAAAAAGATTGTGCAAAAAGAGTTTTGAAAGAGACAATTAGAATCACGACTGTAGGCAACTGTATCAGTCAGCCGTCAATCGCACTAGACGAAGCGACCCGGAAATTTTTGCTGTTGTAAAGTTTTTTTTTTGTCGGTTGATTTGTTTAGGAGTGGGGTTCTTGAACGTGATACTTAGGCCTTGGAGCGTGTGTGAAGGTGTTGTACGTTGGGTTCGACCTTGGGGGTGCGACAAAGGGGCTTGGGTTGCAGTTCTGTGTATGAAGTGAGTTCGGAGGTTTGAATTGTTATCAGACTAGACGAAAGAACCAAAAAGCTTTTAGTGTTTTTTTTTTTGTAGTGGGGTTTTTAGTGTTGCAATTCTGTGTACGAACTAAATGCAATGGCAATGAAAAAAAAAAAGTCAAGACGAGATGTACTCTGGCTAAAAGTTCCAGTGACGTGTGCAGTTCCGGAAGACGTGTGGGAGAGATGCTATATAAACGACTGTTCAAATAAATTTTAGTAGCTGCGTTTGAGACGTTTTGTGTGTTGTCCCCTTTTTCGTCCGTCGTCTCCGGTTTTCAAAAATGTGATTTTTATTTGCTTTGTTCTGTTTTTGTTGCATCGGGGCAGTGCACTTTTACAGGGGAGTAATGCCGTGCTCGCAGCTGTCCCTGTAGGGAGCGCGCTCGTGGCCTAACGGTTATTGTTCCTGCCTCCCACGCGAAAAGCCAGGGTTCGATTCCTGGGAGCGACGCATCATTGTTTATTCCCGCAATTTAGTGTTCTGGTAAGTTCAAGAGTCCTGTTGCTTCTTTGAAGGCCAAATGTTCTACGCGTTGAAGCTTCTACGCCGATTATTCCAGAAGCCCTCTGAAATACATAGGGGCTCCGCGTGGCGAGCCGTAGTCAGTTTCGCCCCAGCTTTCGACCCAGCTGTTAAGCCGACTTCGGCGCTTGCGAAGCTCTGTTGTTATCCTCTGTTTCCTTTGTGTTTTGGGCACAAGTTCGCCCCGTTAAACCTTCAGTTCACTCAGTTTTCCCCCACCTCATCGCTTGTAATTCGTAACAATATTGATTAAATGATTTATAAAAAAATTTCAAAAATCCCAGAAAGTTTCGGGACAGACGTTGTCTCTAGAAACCCCTCATCCCAGATCGAGTGGAAGTGTAATGTTTTCTCGATCAACTACTGTATTCAATTTAATATATATTATTTATTTATAAAATGTTGCTTAGTAATTTTATGCACGTGAATCATTTTCGGTAGTCACTAGGTGAGATATAGTTATGCTATTTTGATTTATATTGTAAATATTGTTGATACAGCAACCCCGTTGTTTTTAGCTTATAGAGTGAAGGCTGTACTTGTGTAAATTGTTTTCAAATGACTTACATAAGATTTTTTTTCGGCTTAAATTTCGTTCTCCCACGACTGGTGTACTTTAGTAAGCAGTTCTCCTTTGATCTTCAAAAAAGAGCAAAAAAAAAGAATGCCAGCGGTGTATGAAGAATGAAAAATTCTTAGGCTACGGTAACTTATCTAAAAGTGGCAATATACGAACATCTTAGGAAGATGAGAAGTTGGTATTCACGAACGCGTTCTTCATTGAGAGGAAGAATGCAACGTACTTGGGCGACAAAAGTGGAAATTCCGGCGTCCCGCAAGCTCCCGATGTCGGCCAGAGCGGGATGTTGCTACCTTTACATTTTCTTCGGCAACATGAAAAACCAATCAGTGAGTTTGGCATGGTTCGGAGAACTTTGATCTTTAAGAACAACAAACGCAGTTGGACTCTCCGTCAACGCTTCTGTGGTGGTCGTGTCCTTGCACAGAAATGTGGATGCTACCACGATTCATAATGGCCCGAATGCCCATGCCGGGATAACCATCTGCGTCAACTGCGACTAACTCTGATCGCTACAAAGTCAACACAAAACTGTCATCATTGCTAACAGAAGACCTTCCTCGCCACTCATTTGCGAAGCGTTGTAGGTAAAAAGAAAATCTCCCCTGTGTTTTTGGTGGCCTTGAAGACGCAGGAACGAGCCCCGACGGCCAACAAAATTACGTTTGGGCTATGAGAGTGTCGGCAAGAGCCACCTAAATACCTGTTCGCACTCGGAGCAGATGCGCGTGTGTTTGATCGAAGCGCTGGTTATGGGTTGTTACACCGCGTCTAGGTATGCGCTTCGGTACCGGTCTTTTCGATTGCAGCCCGATGCAGATGAGACACTTGGCACATGAATGTTGGAGCTGCATCACGTAGCTCGCAACAAACTGCCCTAGCTCGACAGTGTTGCCTGCCATCCTGTCGGAATAAAGAGAGCATACCAATAACAAAGTGTACGTATCATACAGATTGTGATGGCAATCTATATGACGTTAATCAAGGTTCTATTTAACAAAAAACAATGAGGTAGAACTCGTCAGATTGCCCTGTTTTGACGAGAGCGTTTGTCTCCACTGCTTCGGAAAACATCGTTAGTACAAGGGTTAGAGAATGACACTTTAATCGCAAGTTGATGTCAGCGATTCAACTATTCATACGGGAGTGTCCACACGTATCGCAATTGCATATTTTATTCAGCAAGCGAGCCGGTCGAGGGCAAATGATCTGGGCCAGAAACCGTTGAAGCACGGTACATCCGATAGCTCTGCTAGGTGCCGATCTAGCCCTTGGAGATTTCTTGGTCGGTGGGATTGTTACTGTCCATCGTTCATTTTGTGTCCGTCGTGGTCGGTTTCAAGCACTTATTTTCTCGCTGCTTAAAGTTGTGGCGCCCATGAAGAGCACGTAGAAAACAAATGCCGGTTGGTCGTTGCAGCGAAGCAACTAAGTGACGCTTTCGGCAACGTTGATTCAATTAAAAAAAAACACGTAAGACACAAAGAAAAGTGTTAGGATTCCATGTAACTTACGCGTAACTTACGATAATTTAGTTGGTGAAGACGAATTTATTCAGTAGGTTTTGTCGTACGCCACTTTTTGGCGTAAGATCGTTTTGTGAATCTGTTCTCAGATCATTGTAAAGATATATTTTAGCTGACCACCTAATTAGTTGTATTTTCACATGCCGTCCTTAAATGTAAGTAGTGCAAATGCCCTCCCCCCAAACAATACTCCCGACTTTTATGGTAATTCCGCGTTGAACAGTGTTATTTGTTATTGTAGTCACCGTCGCATAGTTTGGTCTAATATTATCATCTCTTTAAATAATAGGTAGCTCGTCATATTTTTTTTGTTTGTGCTCCAGAAAGAAATTAATTTGTAGCACCGGCAGTCCTCTCTCCTCTGTTTGTGCTTCGTCCAAATGATATCTTATGGCTGCACTACACTAACCTTTATGATCATTCGCTGGATCGCGTTGCCTGCTCCGCGAATGCGGCCACAGTCGGTACTTTTTTAGTATACGTATATTATCTCTGGCCAGATAATAGTAGTATGGTGGTGCAATCTACCGTTCGTTGGATACAGTAGATATAGCATAGGGTAGATAGATGAAACAAATAAATATTTTTCACCGAACGTATCCCTGCGCGTCAAGTTATGCACATAAATACTCAATACTTACCAACGGTAAGTTTCTTGTCCTTTCGCTCTCGGTATACTTTGAACGGCGTCCCGCACACCACAACGGCATTGTTGACCATCCTAGGTAGCTATTTAAGTTTCAATTTAAGTTTAAGCTGAACAAAGGAAGAAGGATGACAGGATAAAATAATTGCTAACCGACCGCTGAACTACCAACTGTTTCATTACATCTCTCATCTTCTATTATTTGCTATCTATTCACCCTTTTTCTTTTTCTTTCACATTGCCCTTATTTTTGCTCTTATTTGTTTCTCCAGATTTTAATCAATTACCAGCAAAAGTGCCGCGTAGAAAGAGTTTTTTTGGTTTGCAAGGTAATTGCAAGGATGCTATTCCACGTCTTGTCATCTTCTTCGTTTATAGCACAGGGCCTCTAACACCTTCCTTGCAACCTGGTTTTTATGGTGTCCTATTATATAGGTGGTCGAGCTCCACTTTGCACAGGCATGTCCGACAATGGGCAGCTAAATGTACTGGATCCGCGAGAAGTTCTAAGGTACGCGGCATGTTCGCGTGTTCGGTCGTTAAGAGAGTCGACCGGTGTGTCCAATGTTACCAGCGCCCATGTTAGCGGTATGTTTTATATAACTTCCTTTTCACAGGAAGCGTATTGTGTTTGGTGCGTGGTGTTACGTTTTTTTGGTGTTGACTTGTGCTGATTAATTTTACGACACATTGAATACGCCTTGTTAGGCACCGAGCACTAGGACTTGCACTGTTTTGCCAGTTCGCTATTTTTTTAACTTATAGGTAACCCCATAAGTTAAAAAAGTTAAGATATAGTGAGATCACTACAAAGAGTAGTCTGGGTTTTTTGTTTGTTGACTCATAGCATTATTCCTCTTGATGTTGCGGCATATTTTATCACAGATCGAAGCTATCATGGGTTTCGGGCATCCCGCGCTATGAAGTCGAGTGTAGTAGTTCACCATCCTGAGGAACGACTGCGAGTTACCGTTTGTTTTTCGAAGCAGGAGCATTCAGTAGTGCAGACACTTTCTCAGGAAAGCGCAAACACATTCGGCGTTGATGACGTGGCCTAGATAACGTAGTTCGTGATGAAAAAACAAGCACTTGTCACGCCGCACTCGTACGCCACGGTTCTTGTAATCTCAACAAGACAGCTTCGAGATTGCTGAGGTGTTCTTGCATCGACTTTCCTGTGATAAGGATATCATCCAGATAGCAGCTGACACTCTCAGGACCTTCAGAATCATTTTAAATTATTCTCTGGAAGATGCCTGGTGCTGATGGGATGCCAAAAAGCAAGACGCATTGCGGAGTGCAACCCTTTGTGCGTGTTCAGCGATAGCAATTCTTTGAATTCGTCCGCCATAACCACCTGTTGTGTGAAGCCCAGCTGTGCCTTTATTGCACGAGAATTATTGTCCACTGCTCAGGGGCCAAACAGCCTCATCAATACGTGGTACGGAGTACCTGTCCACCTGGAGGCAGGGTGTTAGTGTAGCCTTGTGATCTCCGCAGTGGCGGATACTGCTATACTTCTTTACTACAGGCACAAGGTGTGTCGCATACTCGCTGGCGGCCTTGAGCGTGGTGATTCCCAACTCTCACTTCTTGTCAATTCTGCTCCTGACTCGCTGCTTCCATTGCGAATGGAATACTTCTGTTTCCTCAGAAACTTTGGCTGCAGAACCTTCGCTGCGAAAGAGTCTCGGCGTGTACCTCCAGATATGGCGCCGAGCTCATCTTTGGACGAGGTCGCTGTGGTTCTCCAACAAGGCGTCCAACTTCTGTCGGAAACTTTCCGGACGCGGTCTCAGCCCCGTTGACAGGCGACCAGGTGCATCCATTCTAGACGAATCGACAGCAGCCATCTCTCTGCCAGCCAATTCCGTCCCTTTGGTTTCCACGACGTATGGTGGAAGCTCCTTACTTTGGTCGTTGTGTTGCACAAAGCACCGTGGCCGGAACCCTTCGGCTTCAAGGCCAAAGTCCTCACGTATACGCGCGAAGTGTCAGGCAGCACAGTTGCCTAGCGCCGCTTTTTTGGTGAAACAGCCTCCGAAATTCAGCGTCGTCGAGATAACGGACGCAGCCATGCGCCATGCGCCCGGTTCCAGATTGCATGCTTCACACCGTCAATCGTTTGTGGTTACGGTGGTCGGCGTCCCCATGGCTGCAGCCTTGACCGCTTGCAGAGATACCGCGTCGTGAACGGATCTTTAGTGTGCTCACCGGCCTTTGTCGTTACGATTTTGTCGGCTTCTTGTTATTCGAACGCAGGCGCACCGAATGTGCCCTTTCCGATTGCACTTGAAACAAGCTTCACCCGACGTGGGGGCACGCATCAATGCGATGGCTGGCCGAGCCACAACGGAAACAACTGGACTCGTCTCCGGTACTTGCTTGTCGATCCGGGTTTGTGTGGTCTACCCGAACCTTGTGGGCGTCGGGAACCGATGCGCACCGCTGGTGCGCCTCAACGCTTTATTTTGGTTGATATTTCTTTCGCGAGGAGCCCTCCTCTACCCGCTTTCTGGAAAGTCAGCTGCTTTCTTCTGTGAAAAGTGGTCGCGCTGTACATCTTCTCGGTGAAGGCCGCACAGAAAACGGTTGCATATGTAGCACTTCGTCGTGAAGCCTTCAAAATTGCAGGTCTACCTCTGCGGTCTCAAAGCACAGCTGCAAATTCGGCCAGTGTACTCGCTTTCTTCTTGCGACTGGCTTGTAGAACTTCGCCCTTTCCGCTATGACGGACGGCCGCGGTGCATGATGATCGCCAAGTAGCTTCAGTAACGAGGTAAACGACTTTCGAACGGTGACTGCGGGGCCGTGAGCGACCTTCAACGCGGCGTACGTCTTCCGACCGATCAAACCTGCAAAAATGCGCAAGAATCTTCTCACCTTTGCAGACTTCGCATGCCGGGAGGTACGACGCCAGTCTTTCTTCGTAGAAGCGCCAGTCGCTTGTCGTTTCGTCGAAATACTCGATGTGCCCTATACGACTAGTGGTCTGCTCACTGACGGGTTGCTGCTTCGATAAAGCCGCTCCAGTATTCTGAGGGCTGGACGCGGCTATCGGCTCACAGCGATGCAGATGATGATCACAAACGCCGTCAACCCGATCGCGAAGCTGGAATTCTTTGCGAGAATCCCTGAACCTCGTCGCCAATAAATGTGGTGTATTTCCACGGAAAACGGGTTAGCAGAAACCGGCCCAGGTAGGAACACGGCTGCATGCTATCGTTTGGGTAGGCAGCCAGGTCAAGCACTTCTGCGCGATAGTCTGCGCGCGCGCGCCGCGCGTCATGGCACCAGCACCAGTGACACATAATAACACTTAGCATCCCTTGTCATTGTTTAACCGTCCCGACCAGTACGCCTTAGGTTTGCTCATTTCTAACTCCGTATGGCTGGGCACGGTTGCTCTCTCGAAGCTTTCAAAAAAGAAGCTCATCCTTGGATCAAGTACAACACCTCTTGAGGCAGTGAAACCTTCACAGGGACGTGCACAGCGTGTCTTCGAAATCCTCCACTTAGAAAAAATGACGCCAGGTTCAGCCTCTCTAACCGACCTATGCGACTTCTAAAAAGAATCGCATTCCATTTTGTTTCTGGATTTAGTTTTGACATTCCAAACAGGGCATTTATCTTGGAAATACTCAAGCACGATCAGGAAGGCATTTCTTCCTTATCAATCGGAACATCCAAAGAACGTGAAACAAGCTGTGGCCTTTTCAGCTCTCTTTGGCTAGCTTAAAAAAATCATGTCCACATCAAATCCAACAAAATTGCTGATCACCCAAAATGCATCGACTTCATAACGTGGGATAGCCGAAACCGCATGAAGGCTTGCTTCTGGAAAATATGACACACAATCAAGAGGAATATTGCCACAGAATGGAAAAAAGCAGTGAAAACCAGACCACCCTTTGTAGTGACCCGATATATTCACGGGTTACCCATAAGTAAAAAGATAGGGAACCGGCAAAACGTGCAAAGTTCTCTGCTCGGCGCCTAATAAGGCCTAGTCATTGTGCCGACAGGATTAAAGGCCCCCCCCCCCCTTTAATCAACGATTTCCGGACTTCGGTCGTACTTGTAGTTTCCCTGGTACACTGCTGAAGTGCAAGAAGAAGAGAAAACCATTTCGCCTGCGTGTCCTAGTTCTTGCGTAAAAAGAAAGATAAATATTGGCATTTCGGGCACCTCAACTCACTCCCAGTCTTCAGGGTCACACCTGGTCGCACTCCCAGTGACGTCATTCGGAGTGCCGTGGGTTTCCGTGTTTCTCTCGAGGACGCTTTCTCCTCTTCTGCAGACATTACCGGGCGTTATGCTGCAGCTTGGAGCCGAGCGAGGTTACGTAATCTTTTCGCCGTAGTTCCTTCCGGCTGCCACATAGGCTGCAGGTGGAGAAAGCTCGACTTTTGTTTGCGATTATGCAGCGAATCGTGATATTTTTAAGAAAGGAGGTGTTTTCTCTTCCTCCGGGTCACGATAAGCAACGTAAAATTGACGAGATGTAAATTCTTTTAATCATAAATCGTTGCACCGCCCCTTTAATCAATCACAAATCAACACCAAAGAGAAGTGCAACACCAGGCACCGAACACATTGCGTCCCTGTGAAAGGGAAGTTACATATTCCAGGTGAAAATATGAAGTGTTATTTCAAGTGGTACTTCTTGCTTCAAGTGGTACCACTTATCGTCCAGTGGTACCACTTGCAATCAAGTGGTACCCCTTGAAATAAGTGGCACCACTTGCAAGTCAAGTGGTGCCACTTGCAAACAAGATGGTATCACTTGTGCTTCAAGTGGTGCCTTTGGGCCTCATGTAGTATCGCTGAGTTGCAAATGGTGCCACATGAGCTTCAAGTGATACCGCTTGGTTGCAAATGGCACCAGTTTGCAAAATCAGACATATCAGTAATAAAATAAGTGAAAGCTGTTGCTCAATATGAAAAAAAAAGTTTCAGGTGTCTTAAGTGTGTTATTACAAAAAGCCAAATTCAAATATTTTGACAAGATTCCCACATGTATACAGAGTGATAGAGTGTATATGCCTATTGGTTTGCAAATTTTGGCATGAGTACAATATTCTCAAAACACTCGAGAAGAAATTTTTCATACGAGATTCACAAGCCATTAAAATTTTAGAAATCTTTCCCGCTAACAGTATGCACTTCCTGGGCCGGTTTTTTCGAAGTGATGGTAAACCCACTTTGGTCAACCATGGTACCTAGGAAGGACAAAGTACCAGGTACTGTCATAAACGGCTAGATATAGAACAACACAATTATTTTTTATTGGGCAGTAAGATGCGTCATCCATTGGTGAAAGAAGCCAGTCATTTTGTTTATCCTCATTTTCCGCTGGCTGTAGAGTTGGTTGTTATCTATCTAGTGCGGTATTTTAAGTCAAAATATAGTAAAGGTTGTACTCGAAGACCAATTTATTTGCTTCCAGATGGTAATGAAGAAGTTTTAGCTACTATGCTAAAGTTTGTCGACGAATATTTGAAAATGCAAGAAACCTTTCCTTCAATATGTTTCGCCATAAACAACGCATAACTTTCCTGTGTGCCTTCCAGTCTGGCAACGCCGGTGCTGTAGTCTCGTTTTTGCTCCTTGCGGCGAACGTTTCTGCGATTCCTGCTGATCTCAACTGTTTTCCCTCTCTTCCGTTTGCCCAACCGAACCATCGATTAGCCCACCGACGGATCATGCGGACTTACTAACAACTGATTTGCGGACCTATTTGTACTTTGATCACGGAAACGATGTCGAACGGAACGAGTCGTCGACGTCGACGAGACCGCGCGTAGGCGCATTACGCTGTCGTCATGCGGGGACGGCAGCGTATGTTCCGGGACCGCCTTAATCCTCTGGAAGAATTCGACGAGAATGCGCGGCAGCAGCGATTCCGGTTTGGTCGCGCGGGAATTATGTTTCTCGCGGAGACGCCGCGCCCAGACTTGGAGCGGTCGACGCTTCGCAGCTGCGCCCTGTCCGCAGAGCAGCAAATGATTGTTGCCCTACAATTCAACGACACGGGCAACTTCCTCATCACTGCAGGCGACTACGTCCACGTGGAGGTCTCTAATACTTCACGGTCCGTGAGCCAGGTCACCGTAGCTCTGGCACGTCGTGGAAGGGACTTTATACGGTAAGACTTTATACGGTAAAAATGTTCTGAGCGTTCGAGTAAAGAAAAAAAGTCAAATTGTATTGAGTTTGTTAATGAGTAAAGCTATACTCACTCCGTCATGCAACTCGGCCTGAAAGGGCTATACGCACTACGCAAAACTCGTATAAAACTAATGGTTACAACGTGTTTTCTAAGCGGTGGCATAGCATAGTGGTAACGTGTCTGCTTCATACGCAAGTGGACGCGGGTTTGATCCGTGGTGTGGGCCTACTTTTTTCTCTCGAACATTTTGTTTTGTCAAGGCATTTTGGCGATATTTTTACATATTTTTTTTACGATCAACACTGAAAACAACAAAAAAAACGAATGCTGTGAACGAAACTTCTTAGAAATGTGCATGCTACGGTATTGTGCTGTAAATTAACTTCTGTGAATTGATTGACAATGCAGGTGGCCTGACGTCGCAGAGAGTGCTGCCTTGCAGGAGCAGTTCTTTGAGGTAGCCGGGTTTCCTTGTGTCGTGGGTGCTGTTGATGGCAGCCACATTCAAATCCAGGGACCGTGCTGCACGAGGAGGTGTATGCGGAACCGCTACCTGTACCATTCCATCAACGTACAGGTGGTAGTTGACGCACCCTGCCGCATACGCAACGTGGTTGCGAGATGGCCAGGAAGCACGCACGACTCCCGGATTTTCACCGAGAGCACACTACCAATTAAGCTGGCCGATGGCGACTACAATGGCCTATTGCTCGGTGACAGGGACTACACCTGCCAGCCGTGGCTGATAACGCCATTCCTGTCGCCATCATTGGCAGCAGAAGTCAGGTACAACACAGCACACACCACGACAAGGAGTATTGCTGAAAGGTAAGACGTGGTCACGCATCGTGGTGGGTTACTGGGCTGCTATATTGAAAGGAATGCCACTGGACAACGTAACGTTTTGTTGACATAGCACAGAGGACACTGTTAATTGTAAGGCTCCTATGTACAGTTTTGTGTTCTCTAGACCAAGCAAACAACAGTATTTGCACGGAAGCTAAACAGAGAAAACAGAAAATAATATCCTAAGAATATATATTTATTTATTGGCAATTTTTCCAGTGCAGCTATACAGCCCGGGGTCCTGCGTAAGGTTGCACATCGTAGACATATAGGGTGGTTAAAGTCACGAGGCTCGATCTAAAATAGACCGTAAAAATCGACGCCTGCACGTAGCCATCTAAACCTTTCGTCAAAGGTGTATTTCACAGGTCGGTTTTTTCTTCTAAAATTACAAAGCGTGGGTCTCCTTCTGTAAAATACATGGCCAGAAACTTGCCTGGGTTAACAGCGGCCCGAATGAAAAATCCATCAATGTAACCCTGTTTGGCAGTCAATGTTTTCTAGTGAACCGCTGACTCGTGATTGACTGTACGTCAAGCATGTCTGATTGGCCATCAAGTTACACTGACCGACAGTCAAACTCCAGTCAGACCCCGCTTGTCGGCTTTCTGATGGTTTCCTGGTGGCAGTCGGCCGCCGCGAAATGCCGTCAAGATTTCTTGGTAATGATTCTGATTGTACATCAATAGTCTCTGACTGTATGTCAAAAAGCTTTGACGTGCAGACAGATGTACCATAGAGTAATATCGCAAGGTAAAGAGCGGACACTGCCATAGGCCCCAGCGGCCCAGATAGACGAGTGACCGGTAGCGCTCCTAGCGGGCGGCATTAAGCATAATCTGGTTCCGGTTCCGGTCAAATTAGTTTCGGTTTCGGTTTGGGCGTTTCTGCTCCGGTTCTCCGGTACCCTTCTCTCTCTTTCCTTCCCGCCTCGCTCCTCGACTCCAGAAGCCGCTGTTTTTTTTGTGTTTTTTTTTTCTAATATTGACGCACTTTTATTTTAAATTTTACGGTAGAATCCGTGCAAAATGTGTCACAGAATATTTCAATTTACTTTAGAAAACAGAGGTGTATTTCTTTTCCTATTGTAAAACATCGAAGTTACACAATCGCCACAGACTCCTGGCTGGTGGAGCATTCTGGGGTCAACAACAGTAAGTGGTTCGAAAACATTTTATTGGACCACATCCATGTATACATGATTTACTTCAAAAGCTCTGTATGTTTTATACGAAACTGATACTCACAAAAATAAATTATTATGAAGGAGTTCGGCATATCGTACACTTCGTAATAGATTGTTAGCAGAACCAAGTTAACAAAAATTTTCCACAGAGAACATGCTGAATGATTCATTCACTTTCATGCCGACTGTATACTTACTTCCCGTGCCAACTCGGCCACGGGAAGTAAGTACAGAAGTATATAACACATCGTGATCATTACCAGTCATAAGAGCATAATAAGAGTGCGAAGTACACAACGGATAGAACAAATTCCCAGTTTCCGGCTAATATAAAAATCGCCAATTTGCATAGCCTCAAACTCACTGCGGGCAAGCTATTACCAAACAAGGAGAGCTCTATTCGAAATCTGACAAGATTCAACGTCCTTAAACATTCCCCGAAATTGTTTAGGAAAGAAGAATAGCTTCAGAAAAAGAGGCTAAAAAACTATGGACAGTGGATACAACTGGATACATTTTCTTTAGAATATTTTTACTCTCTATACACTATTTTCTATAGAAATTCTGTAGAAAGTGAGTAAGTATTTTTGTTCGTCAGCCGTGATACACATTGGCTGGGAAAAGGGGAAACACATGTTTGGAGTGCAAGCAGCACCGATCAATTAATAAGCGCTTTCTATTTTTGGTTTGGCAACCGCCTCCGTTAATACATTATTAACAGTTAAACCTGTCTAGTTGCTTACCAGCCACTGAAGAGTGCAACCGAACTTTGTCCGAATTCCGGTTAAGTAATCGAACATGCCAATTCAAGCGCGTATTCTGCAAAACATTTTTAAAAGCCGTTTGTGGCACTCCTCTGAGCAAAGGCTAAAACCACCCAGACTTCGAAGTGTGCGATACACGGCGGTATAGACTCCTCGAACATGTGCCACACTCTCTATTATTGGAAGAAAGTGAGTTTCTAGTTGCTGAATGAAATTAAAGGCAGCCTGTGATCGTACTACTAAGTTCCCGAAGAGTTTTCCTGGTACGTGGCATGCTTCAAGCACAACAAAAGTACTGGTGAGGCCTGGCCAAGTTATCAGATTCATCCCATAGCAGCTGAGAACAGCCACAGCTGTGAATAGTCTGTTCAAGCACAAGCTTGATCAAATAGCCCCACACGTAGTAAGTGGAAGAGTCACCAATTATGTTAGACTTGATGTCTGATGCCAGCTCAGAAATATCCTCTAGTGGCGGGACGTTATCGATTGGAAGACATCCCACATTGTCTGAAATTGAACTTCCATAATGCGAAGGTATTGGCAGCTCCTTGAAGAGGTCAGCCTTGTCATCCTCTACGTTTCCATTGTTCGACCGTTTGAACAGTTTCTTTATCACTATCTGTTTTAGTCCGGTGAACTGATGCAGTTTCGGGTTTGTGTTGCAGCCCAGCATTTGTCGTATATAGCTCCAAAAGGTTTTTCAAGTGGGTCTTGCTGCAGGCGTCGTGTAAGTAAGAACTTAAAGTCATGGCTGTTTGAAAGCTCATTTCAGAGCATGAGGATACATTTTATAGTAGCTTGCCACCCTATGATGGCTTGTGGCTGTCTCCTACTTTGGAACTGCCATGCTGAAATCCGTCCGAGTTGCTGGTGTAGGTAATCGAGTATTTCAGATTCTCCCTTCAGAATGGCATGACGAAACTTCTGCCCTGTCTTCTTGAATTGTGAGCTATTCAGACAATAAAAAAGTATGTACATCCTATCACAGAAATGGGCTGTAGCCATGGCTGCCTCAGGAAGCTCCTTGGCATAAACAAGAAATATGATTGCAAGAAAGAGTGAGGCACTCAGTACCTGTGCGGCACGATTTAAGTCCATGTTACTGAAAGGTTTTTGAAAAACGTCTCTCAGTAAGTTTCGGAGCCAACTGCAAGCTCATCTCACGGGTAGAACGATAAAGTTCAACAATATGGGACGACTCAATGACCTCATTTCCAATGCAAAGTTTCTGTGCTTGGAGATTGCTCTTAATTGTTTTGGGGAGGTGCGGAACATGAAAGACAAAGTAAACATATTCGTTGTCAACTTCAAAAAATGGCCTATCAACACACACACCGTTGGTTGGCCAAGCTTACGTTTGAAGCCCCTAATCACAGACCACAGCCTTTACTGTGAAGCCAACAGTCTTTAGGTCCCGAATGAGAAAACTGAGGAGACTGCGTTTAACAGAAGACGTTGTTGGAGTGTGCAAAACAGCAGGCACGTAGCCAGAAAGGGGGGGGGGGGGCTCGCCCCTCCCCTCCCCTTGAAATCTTCCATTTTTCTGGGGCCTCCTCTCCCCCTCATACAGCATTTTGTCATAAGCGCCCCCCCCCCCCCCGATACAAAATCCTGGCTACGTGCCTGCCCAACAGTGTATGCAAGGGGCTAAGCCCACCCCACCTCCTGAAAATTTCAGAAAGCACAACAACCAAGGCTCTATCTGTAATGTTAGAAATACGTTCAACACCGTCATCTGTAAATCCAAGGACAATGTTGCGTGCAGGGACGTGAGTGAAGTTCTTTTTTAAAACTGTCTCATTGAAAATCAAGATGCCCACATAATCACGTGCAGCCCGACAGCCCGGCGGAAACAACAGCACGAACTCAAACCGATCGGCTCCACAAATTCCCGCCAAGCATGCGAGGACGCGGGCGGTCATGCGTCACCTTGATTGATGCAAAGTCGACCGAATATGATGCAGCAGAAAGCACAGACGGACGGCACGCACGGCACGGACGGGCAGAGGCCATGCAGAATGATGCAGAGGCGACGGCGTGCAGGCAAGCAGGCAGGCCATGGCAGGCGCCATTCATCACGTGGTTTTTGTGACGTATTTGATTAAAACTATTTAGTCGTTTTAATTACTTTAAATAATTCTAAAGTATAACAATTTAAAAAATAAATACTTCTCGGAGAAAGAGCTCCAATTAATATTAACCAAATTACAGAAAAGCGCCACGTAGTGGAGGGCATTAAACGCACTATCTGGGCCGCGAATCGGCTTCAGTGTCCTCTCTTTACGTTTACTATATTACTCTATGGATGTACGGTCAAAGGACGTAAAGCTCGTTCGGATACCATTATTTCGTCAAATCTATGAAAAAAAAATTCTATGCACGACAAAACGATTTCGAGACCTGAGGCCATAAAACCGCTGATGTTCGAGATATGACACGCAACCGGCCGACAACCCTGATGCGAAGCCCGGCGAAACGCCGAACACGCCACTTTCGCTTCGCCCATAGAGGCTTCGCCAAGCTTCTATGAACGATCGCCCTCGACTCGTTTTGTTTGCCCGCTTGCTCCAACCCGTCGATCCTGTCCGGGCTCTGCATTGTCTTATGTTTTAGTAAATTTCTACTCGACAAGACCCAGCCTGTCGTGAGTTCGGACGATGTAAGGGACTTTATCGGTGTAGTTGAAGACGACAAGGTGTACCAGGTCTACTGGGCCGGAGACGCGCGAATAAAAGGATCGTTCTACGACGCGAAAGTACTCTACATGGCAGGTGAGTAGAACTGAAGTACGGCGATTGATGTACGAGTGCTTTGCATAACATGCTCAAGGCTTAACTGCATATGCAGCCGAAGCATTCTTTAGATCGGTGCGCTCATTGTCGGAGTCTGCGCTGCAATACTAAAATTCTCCTGACTCGGTCCGAGAGGTGTGGGCTCGAAAGTTTATAACTTTCTATCTGACATGGGCTATGGATGGCCTTACCGCTGTGCCGCGCCTCATTAATATTGTTTCATGAAGAGTGCAGACAAAAAGCATACGCGACCGTAATTGAAATATGTCCGCTGCTCGCGTTCGTCCGTGGAAGCCAGGACTGTCTGTCGTAGCATGCATGCTAAGCTCTCTTGCTTCAACGAAGTCGCATAGGTTTTGTGAATTAAAGTGTATACGGTCGTCCCGAAAGGTTCAGACATCGAGGGCGATTCTTTGAAACATGCTTATGGTGCATCTGGTCCCGTTTGTCAACGAACGTTCCTTTGCCCGAAAAACGCAAATTTCAAAAGGGGAAAAAAACAAAGGACGGTGCACTTTATCCTGATTTTTGACTGTCATGAATTACATTCACTTTTAAGGATCTCTGAACCGTTTCACAGCCATGCAAGATGGCCACCTCGGCTTGGGAACCGTTTCATAGCCATCCAAGATTGCACACCTCGAATTCGAGCCCTATATAAAGAGTAAAGCTATACGAACTCCGGAGTGCACTTCGGACGAAAATGGCTATACCCTCTCCGCTAAACTCGTATGAAAACGACATAGTCCAATCGAGTTTCCTAAGCGATGGCATAGCGTAGGGGATTCGTGTTTCGGCTAAGCCGAGCAAGTGTGACGCACGGATGGCGAGCTCCGATCGAGCGACGATAACGGTCGTTGCCGGCCGTGGTGACAGGGCTTTTGTATCCCCGCTGATTACCGGATTCTGCTGCCGACGTTGCCGGCGGGCGATAAAACGAAGAACCAGGTTTATCTTCACTGCGACGTAAATGCCAGGCCGCTCCGAATCGGAGACTTCAAGGAACCGTTGGAAAAGGTCGACATGCTCAAAGAAGTTGCAGGGCTCGGCGTATGCCAGATGGGACACGTGTGGCTGTGCAGCCTGAAGAGTGCGGCGGCGAAAGAGCGGCTTCTCAAACTGGGCTGGCTTACCGTCAAAGGTAAACTCTGCATCCCCGTGGACCCTAACAGGCAGGAAGTGCGGGTCAAGCTGCATTGGGTACCTTTCGACGTCCCCAACGACGCTCTCCGAAGAGCCTTGGAAGAGTACGGGACTGTCAACGAGGTGAGCAAGGAAAACTGGCGTGTGGATGGCTTCGAGGATATCGAGTCCACCACAAGGATTGCCAAAGTCACGCTGAAGGAGGAGTGACGCCGGACAAGTTGCCTCACCAGCTGAAGCTTAACGGGGGCACGATCCTTGTTGTCGTCCCCGGACGAGCGCCGGTTTGTCTGCGGTGCAGCAGGGCAGGACACATACGACGTGACTGCCGTGTGCCCCGGTGCGTCGAGTGCCGAGGCTTCGGCCACGTGTCCCAGGAGTGCGTGCGCTCGTATGCTAGCGCAGTAGTTAATCGAGCCACCAATGATGAGGACGAAATCATCATGGACGAAACAGAAACGGAGGAGGCGGCGACGCTGCCTTCGAGCCTACCGGAGACAAAGGAGCAAGCTACGACAGGTGATGCAACTAACGGTACCAACGCAGCAGAGGTGACGGCCAAGGCCTCGACGCCCGACGATGAGGGACCTGGAAAGGAGACGCAGGCGACGACGGCGGGAGATACCGACGCCGTGGACAAGGGTGACGTGAACGAGCCACTAATGGAACTGGACCACCTTACGAATGTGAAGCGGCGACTGGATGACGAGACCAAGGACAACGAAGCACAGGAGCTACATCGCCCACAAGGCCAGTGGAAACAAATCGGGAAGAAAGGTCGTTACGCCACCAAGCTGCGGTCCTCGTCGCTGACCCGCGATGGGGAACTGTCGCAGAGACCCGCTGCGCCATGAGCCGAGCTCTGCAGGTGCCAAGCGACAGGTAAGCACCAGGAGGTTGGTCTGTCGACACTAAAAACAAAACAACTGGTAGGGCTCACGTCCGGGCTCCGTATCGGAACTCTGAACGTTAGGGGCTTAGCGGCACGTCGCCGGCAGTGTCAACTTAGTCGCCTCCTCACGGAGAGCGACCTGGACGTGCTTGCTGTCCAGGAAACAAAAGTGGAGAGTACGAGTCAGACCGACCTCATGGTGCGACCGTTTATGTCGAGGTACAATGTATGTGTGAGCCACTCTGTCGGTAGGTCAGGCGGCTGTTGCCTGTTTTTGAAGAAAGCATCAGGAATCGTGGAGGAAAATGTTATTGCATGCGCGTCGGGTCGTTTTGTTATTTGTGACTTTTCTTTCTCCAATTTAAAGTGGAGGGTTATATGCATCTACGCCCCCACTGTGGAAAGCGAGCGATGCACTTTCTTTGAAAATATTTCTATTTACCTCCAGAGTGATAGAATCACGGTACTATTAGGAGATTTTAATTGCATCTGTTCACCTGAAGACCGATCAAACCGACCACACAACAGAGATAAATCCGGGGAGCAGCTAAATAATTTGGTTAAAGAATTCGAACTTGAAGACGTAGCGCAATGTACGTCAACCGGTAATCGTGTGATCTACACGCACCATCAAGGTAGCAGTCATGCGAGGCTGGACAGAGCGTATGTGTCGGTCGACATTGTGCCCGAATGTGGTAGTTATGCAGTCAGTTACGTGTCTTTCAGTGACCACAGCCTAGTGACTTTCACAGTGGGTCATTGCAAGAACCGCTCTAGCTTCTCCTGGGAGTTATGGAAGCTAAACGCTAAGCTCTTGGACGATAAGCAATTTACTGAAAAGGTTCAAAGTAGGCTGGAGCAAACAAGCAGTGTAACTGATAATGAAGTCTGCAGGGAGTGGGAATTATTTAAACAACAAGTGAAGCTTGATGCGATAGAGAGGGCATGTCAAATTAAGCGTGAAGAGCGAAAGGTAGAAAACGGTCTTCGCGCGGATTTACAGAGGCTGCACGTGGAGGAAGGAAGGACACCCGGAATCTTCAAAGATGATATAAGCAGCATAAATGCATTTATAGTATCAAGAAACAAGAAACGTGAAATATTCTCCAACATACTTTTTTTGGAGAACATATCACATTTTTCGTTCATTAGGGGCGGAATTTGTTACATACGCGTGAAAGGCAATATTTTGGTTCAACCTGATACAGAAGAGCAAAAAGACACAAATGCAAAGCCGTCTTTATTTTTTCCGGCCCCAGCTTTACAGATATTGCACGCCTAACTGTCATTAAATTCTAAAATTCTCCACACTGCTGGGACTCACCGTAAAAATGTGACAAATTGCACCGGGCCCGGGTTGCTATAGAGAAGTCGTCGACTGACATCTTTGGACTGCTACTGTTAACGACTGTTTCTATAAAACTGTGTTTCGCTTACACTCAGCTATGAAGAACATTTGTCGAGGAAGTTTAATATGATGTACATGTATACATGTACTGTTACGTATCTGGGCAATGATAAGAAATGATTGCTGGGTTTTCGGTACGCTGCAGCATTCAGAGAGTATTAAATAGTCTCAACTCATTCTGTTTATACGATGCACGCAGGACAATAGGCCAGCTGAAGCGCAGGTTCCAGTGCCTGCATGCCGAGCTGCGCATGGAGCCAAGCAGATGCTGCGGCATCGTCGTGGCATGCTACGTGATTCACAATCTCGCCAAGTGATACCCCTGCGCGATGCCAGGGAGTGCCATCCCCCCTGAAGTTCTCGTGGAGCCCATGGCAGCCGGCCATGGAGAAAGCAATGAGGCCCGGCATGCCCTTGTCGACCAGTTCTTCTAGAGAGCGTAGGTATGTGGGTATGTGGTCTTTTCAATTCAAACTGATTTTCCTAAATGCGGGACACACACAGAGATATTGTTCCTTGCTGTGTGGTTGCCTGTGCTCTGTACACATCCAGAGGATGGATGATCGTAATAACAAGTTGAATGTGGCACGCGATTTCATATAATACATTTTCTTGAATGCTTCGTGGCATCTTTTGACTGTAGGTTTACAGGCAGCTAATAGCAAGGGGCTGAACCAATGCCAACATATTTCTTGGAGAACATAGATGTTTTAAATCTTTATTAAACACTCTTCATGTATGGTTTCAATATGGAGATAAAGCAGCCTTTGCGGCGTTCGCTCGTTGCAAAAGAATGGAAGCGGTGGCAGATATTAGAGCAAGTAGATGTTGCGCTGCGACTGCAATTTGCCTTTATTTGCAAAAGCGTTGCTTGGAGACGATGCAGCGCCCGTCGTACGCCGCTCAGGTGTCCATCCTTATATTGAAGACGTCTGTACCCTTTCCGGATTACGAACATTGTAGCAGAAAGAGTGCATCAAGCATTGCAAACCATATTTTCTCGCAAACCCTCTTCATTGCAGCATGTTTTTGGTGGTTGCAACAATGACACGCAGTTAAGATATAATGCGGCGGTGTCCAAAAAAGGTAACGTTTCTGAATAGCATTGCGAACACGGATCAGATTTATTCTCGCCTCATCCAGTTTCGGTATGTAGTTACAAATACACAAAGATTGATTGAGATACCTTGCAGCGTGCCTCATTGTACAAGGTTAAAGTTCGTCAAGCAGCATAAATGCAACTGCGTTTAACAGTGCAATTGCTGCATGACCAATGAAACCACGTACGCAAAAGTCCTGCAATATATTGCTGTTGTGTGCCTCGGTCGACAATGCGTGCGGCTTTAACGCGAAAAGCTTGGGCCCGCTTCTGCGTGTTGGTCATCGTGCTTGTCTTTATACTACAGGCTACGCGAACATTAATGCCCTCAGTGCGAGTAATTATAGGGGTGAGCGAAATAATAGCCTTAAAAAATAATACCATTTTATTTTATTGTGTCCCTGTCCTATAAATTGGTACAATTATTACCATATTAACACATATTCTACAGGTGAAAGGAGTCAACCTGTATTCGTCAAAGTAGTGGCCCGATTATAACAGCCACTAATGGGTAATGTACCTAAGAGGAGCAATTCTGTCATTGGTTATTTCACTTAGTAAAAAAGCAGAGTGTATAAACTCGCTGTCGAACAACTTTGCAGTATGGTAATGCCTGTTTACTTCGGGAAGTGAACAAAGATAATACAGAGGTCCTGAACGGTGTAAATTTCGCGACACACTATCCACGAACTAATCAGGCACACCAGTGGTCACACCAGTAACCATGCATTTAAAAGCAGAATCACTGTTCGCGCCGCTGCAGGCACTTCCGTGGTTATTTGCATACTTGCTGTTTTGTTTTGTGCATGGTCGATTCAATAAGCTTCTTTCCTTAGTGCCCAACAATGATGTTTTGGACGTGTCGACAGGCTTGCGCACATGTATAGAAACTCAGCTGGTTAGATTGTCGCTGGTGACGGATACCAATCTGGTCCTCTAGAATACTAGGGAGGCGGTGAAAGCATTTCAACATTTGTTAAAATTACTTCCGCCATCTTACTGGCTCTCGCGTAGGGTCGAGTGCACCTTCTGATAAATCAGTTTCTCTCCAGGGACGACTACCCCATAACATACTGAGGTTTCCCCAAACCCTTGCTTTTAAAAATGCACTTTATTATTTCACATCCGCCCTTGCATCGTCAATCTAAAAAAAAATATCGTAGAACTTAATGTCCCCCGTTGGTCTGTTCTGATTACTCTTTTCCAACATGTTTTGTTCAATTGCTCAATTTGAAGTTCAGCCTGCAAGATTTATAGCTTTAGCATTTCAGTGTGACACTGTTTAGCAGCACCCTCAGCAGCGATTTGCGCATTGGAGGCATCTATGGCGCTTTTTTGTTGCCTCCACATCCACCAGGAGGTTCTCCGCCTCCATCCGCTGCTGCTCCTCCAGCTTGCTGCTGATACCTCTGCGCAGCTTCCCGGCACCAACGTCTCTCTGCAAGACACGGGGAGCTGCTGCCCTCTTCTGCTGCTGCCACCCTTTGGCTTCTTCCTGACGCCCGGGGCTGCGGCGCTGCCGTTTACCTCAAACTATCGCTGTGACAAATAAATCTGCAGAAAGTGATTTGCTCTGGTTATTACAAGTGTGCAGGCAACATACGTAGAACATGAGTGTTTGTAACCTCGACATGTTGCTGGGATTTTGCCACATTGTACTTAGCTGTCGAGAGCAGAAACACCCTAATATTTCAAGCATATCCGAATTTCCCACACACATAGTGCTCACGCAGAAGCCCATATCTGTCATAATATCCCGAGAAATTGCCCACACAAAACTGAGAGCACATAAGGTAAAAATAAGGGGTAGGCTAACATTCGGTGTTCACAAGGTAGTTCAACTTGAGCCGTTTAAAAATAGAAAGTGCTGCTACTAATCAAGATGGGCTATTTTTGGGGATGGGTCGCCTTTCGGGATTTTACGGAACTATTCCTTGCACCGGTTGCAAGTTTCAGTATTTCATTACCTTTATATTTCTTATAAA
The DNA here is from genome assembly GCA_037355805.1 of Ixodes ricinus. Lineage (NCBI taxonomy): Eukaryota > Metazoa > Arthropoda > Arachnida > Ixodida > Ixodidae > Ixodes > Ixodes ricinus. Next base: position 67,016 of record JAZHYW010016609.1, read on the forward strand.
TGTCTTAACCTTGCCATTTATTTGACCTAAGGATGTTGTGAAACCAAACATTCTAGTCTGGTTGTTAACGAAATCCACGATGCTACAAAAGAGTCTTCGCTTGGCTATGTGTAAGGTCAATCTCGCATGAGCTTGCGGTCCTGCTGTTAAAAGCCGATAACTAATGCCAGAAACGCTACCTCTCCTGCTTATGCGTTCCGCACACGTTCGTCACAGCATGAACGATGAGTTTGTTCACTCATTCAACGACCCATCAAATATCTTGCGTAACAACAGGGTTATACCTGTTTCTTTTTAAAGGATGCATATTGTCTTATATGTTGCACCTGTTGGTTAAGAGGTTAGAACTAAATATCACCACATTGCATTCTTTCAACCATCAAAAAATGTGGTACAACTCTTTTTGTTCGGATGTATGCCTTTGGTACATTGGTAGTTCTGTTGTCTGGTTTTCAGCTATGTTAGTAATGAGCACATTTTGCTACATATCCTTCTGTGTGAGTTTTTTGCAGGTTGTTTGTAGAGCACTATGCAGCCATATGAGTAAAATAAAGAAAAATTCATAATTACATGCTTGTCATAAGTGACCCAAAGGAAGTGCAGTACGTCCGCTACCCCGGGCTGCCTATCCCTAACACTGCATCACGCAGTAGCGTTTGTGCATAAAGTGCGCTGATTCCAATTAGATATTGTGTGTATGGCACTAAGACATTTTTTACTATATCTCTGTTTCTCACACCAGTTTCTTTGGGGTCGCGCCATTAATAACAGAGCTGTCCTGCATGCCCGGCACCCAGTGCTGTTGACATGCCACACAGACGGATGTAAAGTAATTCACTCACTCTTCGGTGTCGCCCTCAATGGCGTCGAGCCCACACAGGTTCCACGAGTCGACACCGATCACGTCGAGAACTGCCTGAATTAGAGGCGTCAGTTCATGGGTGTCCCGGCCGGTGCCTACAAAATGAATGCACATTATTTTCATTCCGTAGTCACCCGGGCCCCAGAGGCATTTGCTGAGTGGGGAGGGATTAATAGCCAACTACCAAACTAGAATATAAACAAAGTCGAATTGAGAGCATAGTAATTTATGCCAGTGCTGGCAGAAATGTAACTTCTTAACAATGACAGTGGAGCGATCTCGCTAGCGTTGACCTTCCAACATGCACTTCGCTGTGTGCGAATTGTGCTGCAGTCAACTTTGCACATAGTGCTTTCTGCTGTGCCTTCCGAGGACGTTGTGAGTGTAGGGAATTCGAGTAAAGTGTTTGATAAGCAACTGTGTCCTAAGTTTCAGGACCTGTTTTATGGTAAACCACAAAAAAGGCACAGTTTGGGTGGTGTGCTTCCAACAATTTGCTCTCCTCTGTCTCCGGTCTACCACACTTTTGCGGTTTCATGTGTTTCTCGATTACTTCTAAAACACTGCAAAAGCAAATTTCAATCAACTGTTTAGAGGTTGCTCTTGCTTAGCTATTGCTGTTTTAGCACAGGAACAGGAATGCAGTGGAAATGTACACGTCAACACTCACTTTTAAATTTGTCATCAGTAATGCCATAAAAAATTTAAATGCTAACACGGCGTTATATTCCATGGCAGAAAAGGTTCTGTTCATTTTTTTGTGTACCTGCCCCCAACTCATTTTTAAAGCAAACAGCTGAAAACTAGTGTTTTTCGAAATGTGCAAATTCCTCCGACTCACCTGTGCGACCTTCATGCTTCTCTGTAGGCACTGTACATATTTCTGCATTTTTTAAGGAGGTTTTGCCACGCCTCCTTCAATTTCTTCCGGTTTTTTGAGCGCCCTGCTCATTCATTGCATCGGCAATGTTGAGCCACGCCTGTTGTCTTGTGTGTGCCGGAACTGCAGGACCGAATTTTCCACACAATCTGTTTCCTTCTTTGCCCCAACTTCTCGAATTAACTTCAACCTCTCTTTTAATGTTATACTTTTTTTGCCTCTTTTCGCAAATCTGCGATGCTGACATTTGGTCCATTTTCAATCGATGCGTTTGCGGACAGGACAGTATGGTCTGCTACTTTGGTTTCTCTTCCTGCACACCTGCGTTTTGCTAAATATCGCAATAAGACGCAAGATAATCCTAATATCACTTTTAAAAACGAAAAGAAAAGCGAAAGGATGATCTCGTCAACCTTCTTTGTGGTATGTAATTGTTTATTTCTCGTTTCTGCGACTTTTGCCGATGACATCGGCAAAGTTGGTTTGTATACCGCTTGCTTGTACCTTTCCAATTGGTGGATGCATCAGCCGACCGTCGCGGTCGGAACCACGCGCAGCGTCACTGCTACAGCGTAAATGCTAATGGCTTCTCGTCACCGTTGAATTGCTGGCCACCGGGGATATGTAGAAACCTCGATGCTGTCGGCATACTGTCGGCGCACTGCGAACAAAAGAACAGTACAATGTCAAAGCTATTCACCCGGAACGAAGACTTTATCGAGCATAACCCCCCTTTCTCCCCAAAGTAATCGCTGCTCACGAGTTGGCGTGCATAGTGTAACGAAATTAAACGTGTTAGTATAAATATATAGCAACACTTGTTCGCAAATCATTTTTTTACTCACCATAAAAACACTTTCAAGGCTTATGTACCGTCATATGGCTTGAATCCCGGACTGCTCAAGAGTGATGCATTCGCGGAATGCTGCCGTCGGTTAGTTTAGTAGTCCCTCTGAACTACCGCTTTGCTT